>LYUA01001748.1:5643-18019 GCA_002093875.1 Calopteryx splendens | reverse complement strand
TATATATAAGGATATATATATATATAAGGATATATATATATAAGGATATATATATATATATATCCTTACCTACCAAACCGACCTTCGGGTTGATGCGACCTACGTTCGCCATCTGAAGAAGAATGTAACTGGGATTGAAAGCAAAAAGTAGAACGTCATTCTCCTCATCCGAGCGCCCATTTATCATCTTCAATGCCACTTAAGAATCCCATTCGTCCACATTTGAAAGAGTATTTGCTCCAATTCTAAAAGCTCATCGCAGGGTTCAGATGAGTCTTCACCTCCGTGTGCAGCTAGGTGAATACCAGATACCAGCCGGGACGATGATAGATATGATCATCAGTGACATCCACATGAACCCGTAGGTATACACAGACCCGGAGTCCTTAGACCCTGGCAGATTCCTACCCTAAGCAGTGAAATCGAGGCACCCATTTGCATATATCTCCTTCTCAGCCGGGGCCAGGAACTGCATGAGCAATTGCAATCAATGGATACCCAGGAAAACCGTGCTAAGTGCTGGTTGATATTTAATGCGACGGAGGGAATTTTTCAAGCGGCGCAGACAGCGAGAAATTGTTATGCATGCTAAAATCCTATGAAAAATTTATATCTGCAGGTATACTCTGCAATTCGCATTACTTCATACGTCACGTGGTGCCCAGCGTCCATGGAAAGTGAGGGCGAATGGAAATGTGTTTGAAGGCAAGATAGATGGAACATTATGCTGTCGCACAGTTCGAGGATGTCAGGCATCATTAATCTATTTGATCGTCATTTCTAATTTTAGATACCATTCGTAAAATGTAAGCGGGGTTGCGAAAAAGTGATTAGACTACAGGAAGCATTATGCTCTAAATATGTTTTTTGATAATGCAGATCTCTAATTCCGAGCATGAATCATACCTTGTATTCCTGCCCTAAGTACTGGTACCGTACTTATGATTTTTCCCCTAGGTACTGGAATCGTGGTAATGGAATCTAGGTCACTTTCCCCCTCTCAAGTAGGACCTCGAGGAGCGGATGGGGAGAGGGCACCTATGGAGGACACTTACTAGAAGAAGAGGGAAACTAATTGAACACATCCTGAGGCACGAACGTAAGCTGAATACCATAATAATTCAAGTAAACACAGGGAGCAAAAATTACGAAGGACCATGTATTAATGACGAAATTCGGGAATGGAAGATGGCAGCGTGAGGGATAATGAAGAGATTGACCGGGAATAGGGTAGCTTGGAGATTGGCTATAGACCAAATCCTCGGATTGATAACTAATGATGATGATTCGATAAGGTGATGGGTGTCGTATTAGCAACATACTACCTAGTGCTCATAATAGCTAAGGCATCACTCGTATGTTAACGTTGTAATTACAGTGTTTCAACCGAGCGACGCATGTGTTTACCTGTCAATTAAAATTGACGAATCGGGTCTTCAGACGCGAAGTGTCTGAAGTGAAATGAAAAAGTCCAAAGCGAAGAAGAGCTCATTCCAGAGGGAGGAAAAGATTAGGTACGTTATACGGAAAGAAGAGAGGCAGAAAATATGTGGAATTGAAGAATTGTGGTGTATGTGGTTGAGATACCATTTCGTGTAGCAAAGGTGTCCATCAAAAACCTAATTTGACCGGTTGAATACCATTAAAAAGTAGTACAAAGTATTAGCAAATTTTTAGTATCCTCTAATTAAAGTAAACACAGGGAGCAAACTTTACGAAGGAAGGCCAAAGATTAATTACGAGATTCAGGTGATGGCAGCGTGAGGGATATTATAAAAAGGGTAGGTAATGAAGGGTAATATAAAAAATAGATTACGGTAGCTATGACGTGCCTTCCATATTTTATTATGGAGTTACTTTGATCGACGCGACTTGATGTTCCCCAAACTCTTCACAAATGCATACGGTCCAGTGAAGTCCCTGAACGCGCTAGCAGATCACACACTTGGATTTAGTATAAGCCCTTCCCGCTTGCTTGGTTAAACGCAACGTATTTAGGATAAAAACTCGATAGCGAAAAATCCAAATGGGATCATTCAAATAAATCTCGGCGGACAGGGTCTGAGCGTGGGCCATAGGCTGCCGACCCTTGCGGATGTAAACACTCGATACTAGGAAACGTTAAACACTTGAATTGACCATTGCATGATGTCTTTATAAGGAAAACGCGGGAAATGCGGGAATGGAGAAATTAAGTCTTAAATAGTGTATTACGAGTATCTTTGAAGCTGAATATTATGAAACATGTAGGTACATACTTTCTTTAAAGTGTTGGCCTCACACCGTTCATTCTCGAGATTTGTCTGTCGCTCAGCCTTTCACATGAAAACATTGAGTCATGAATAACGCGTCCGGTCCAGCTTGCAACTCAAATAATAACACAAGAACTTTTCCCATTCTAGTTCCCACAATAAAAAAATCGATCAAGAAATGATAAATATCATTTTATGTTTTAGCTTTATGCGATGTTGTAGTATAGTCAGTGCTCATTAGGACCACAATTATTACTTGAATATTTGGAGGTCATTAGTTGGTAGTCAAGCAATTATAATCATGGGCATTTATGGATGCCCGATGCATGGCCCGATGCATACGATGTCCGTTGATAAAACCCGCGAGGCTGAAGTTCGAGAGGGGAAATGTGCGAAGAGGACGAGGGGGAAATGCCACACCACAAGGAAGGGATCAGAAAATACACAAATTCCTGGGTTTAAAACGAAATTCAATAACCGGTTTCACGACAAATTTTTCATTCCGTCACATGGATTGTTTCCGGATAACGACGGTCTACATCACGCAATGGTAAATACTAATAAACGTCAGTGTTTCGGCATGAATAAAGGATATATTCTCACTAAGAACATAGGTGTATTTCCTTGAAATAATCACTGGAACAACTCCCGCGCATCCGAAATGAAACCTTGCTTGGACGTAGAATACGCTATCTCTGGGTGCATCCCGCTTGCCCCCGGCAGGGATTTGTAGGTTTTTTGCCGATAACACTGGGAGAAGTGCGATAAGCGGCCTCTGGGTGTCAGTAACTTGTGAGAGGGCGAAGGAGAAAAAGCACCCGAGAAGATCTGCGGCTGCGTCATTGGTGAGTGCCGAGAATCTTTTACTATCTTCCTCCGCAGGAATACGAGTATTGTCCTCGTAGTAGTTAGTATTAAATACATTTGTGAATTCTTGAGGGGGTCTGGGACCGCTTTCCACAGATCATACGACGGGAAAGAGAAAAATACCGCAAGCCGGCATTCCCGCGATGGTCTCGTGCCGGCTTCCTTCAGTGCTCGAGCGTTCGTCCAACAAGCTAGATCGTCACAAGTCACGATAATAGTCAGCTGCATTATCGACCGTATCCTACAGTTAACTGTAAAATTGAAACAAATGATAACTATTGCAAGCAGGATGCATTAATGTCCCTTCCCTTACATCTCCGTTAGATATCTGCCCGAGTGCGGCAAACGTAAGTAATTGTTCCACATAAAATTCTTTTAGATCACACTATGAACATTTGTGAACATGACATCATTTCCTCTAAGATTGCACTATGTAAGTTACCGTCTTTAAATTGGTTTTATTTCGGAGCAAGAGCTCCCTCAAGAAAGATGGGATTCTTCTCATTACAGCAAAATAACTGATGTATCCATTTCAATCACCAATGGACACTAATGGTGGACTTCAGCAGGGTGTGTGCAGATAAAATAATTCTGCCGTCCGAAGGTTTCGTATTCAAGGGCGATTGTGACAACCATCAAGTTCAGATAACCGCGGGTTCTACATTTCATTTTCTCCGGTGATAGCCTTTTTTGCATTTTTTGGAGGGAAATTGCGTTTCCCTTTGCATTTTCCAAAGGAAATATCTAGTACACATAATTCCAATTAAATAACCTTAATGTTTATATCCTCTAATCTCCTTATTATGGATTGATAATAAATTAAAATATGATGAAATTCAACTCATTCAACTACAGCATAGCCGATGGCGAAGTTGACGTGGACCATATAGCATGGACATTGTTTTAACCACAAAAGGACAGCATAACTCAGGAAAAAAGCTTCGATATGTTATTGAGTTGGCCATCTTGCACGCGGATTGATCGATTACAGAACTGCATCGGATTATGGCTGAAATATTATCACGCACGTATTTAAATTCAGGTAAAGTAAAGAGAAGGTCGTTATTGACGAGCGTTATTTTTTTTTTATATTCCGTTGATGCTGAAATTTAAGCGTTGCCGAACGGATGAAATAATATGAAGTACAGAAAACGAAAACTGGGCGGAAGAAGTGAATTAAAGAGGCACGTTTTCCGTCACATGAAGGAAAATCTGACGAGAAAAGTTTTTAGATAAAGGTCTAGTTTTCTGAGATTCAGAGAGACTCTGACTCGGTAGAGGCAAAAACAATGCCGAGCGTATTTTACTCCGAATACAAGATGCACGGAGGAGCACCCCTAGAAACGCCTGAAATGCTTGCAGTGAAAGTACTTGTCCGAATGCTTGCCCACTTGAATGAAGCTCGTAAAATGCGGGCGCTTGGAAGAGCCAATTTTCGCCCAACGGCGATTTCATGTCTGCCCCTAAGTAGTGGGTAGAGCGCTCGGCCATTGACCTGATTGTCCCGGATCATGTTTCTAGATACCGCCGTCTAATGCATCCAATTCGTTCGTTGGATACCAGGATTTGGTGTGAAGTCACAGGGGGGGGGAGGGGCAGTGCAGTGCACAGAGGCACAGTGAAAGGAACCCTGATATTTTTTTAAAGCTTCACACGCCACCGCTCAGTGGGATAGGCTGCTGATTTAGCGGGGTAAAGTTCGTATATTCAAAGAAACAGCGGGAAATGTCACAACAGTGACTTTCGCGTAGTCACCCCGCCGTTGTTCATACAGGGTCCCCTTTAATCGAACCTATTGGAAGGGAGAACGAATTTATCAAAGCGTCCATCAGAGTACCTAACTGCTTTGTCGCTTTGTTCTCCGTGTTCCACGGCTCAGAAATTATTGTTATTTAGTTATTTCGAACTATTTTTTACATGCACTCTTCTTTCTTTGTAACTAGAGTGCCTTAATGAAACTTCATTAGATGCATTTTGACCAATATCGACCAGAGCTAATATGAATTTTTAAAAAAAGTCTCACCACGCCTTATTTGCGCACGAAGTGAGAAGTGCGAAGCAGGTTAGAGAAGAACAAGAGCATTAAGCTACTTGTTTATGATATTGAATGTCAAATAGAGTATCATAATGCGCAACAAAAATTATTTCCACAAAAAATAAAAAACAAATACCACATCCCGCTCAATCGGTGTCCCATCCCACTGTTCGCAGAATGACTTAATAAAAGGTGACACCTACCTAACATAACCTTCCGTTTGATTTGAGGCGATTCAAAAACCCAAATAATTTTTAAATTGAATGCGATTACACTTGGGTAATCACGAGCTGGACGCCCATATATGTAAATACAAGAGGATTTTAGGATCAGCGATTAAGATTGAGGATAAAGATATCATCTGTCATCTTCTCGTGGTTTAAAAACAAGAACAAATGTGTTGCCTTCTGGAAAATGATACTCTAAGCCGATAAATTCTAAGGGCTTACAGGATTATTTCAACCAGGTAACACATTAGCGACACAAATGATAGACCTATTAAGCACATTTTATTTTTTATGGCTAATACAAGCCAGGGGTCAAATATAACATTATGTGCATTAGTCCTTTTAAATTACTTTTTTCGTCCAATACGCCCTTTGTACATGTTAAAAGGGGATCCAATGCCTCCTACACCGAGAGACCACAATTTTACGTTAGATTTTCAGGGAAATTACTTCGCATTGCATGGGAACTAACACGTTCATATCAAATAAATTAATGAATATTTTATTATTGATTATAATGATAATTACAAATCAAAAATTGTACTTTATTTATTTTTCAATATCTTGTAGGGTTTTCGCAGGTTTTTCACACCGCCCTTCTTTGTGGGTGCTTTCCTGCGTGGGTTTCATTAGGGTCTTCTTGCCTAAACTCCCTAAGTTTTTCCCACAAAATTACATCTTTTGCTTATTTCTTTGATTATACCTATTTTCCATATATGCACATTGACATTTTTTCACAAATATTGCTTTATATTTCCTTTTATTTTTATTATTGTTATTATATGTATGTAATTGAGGACGGGTTAAATGGAAGAAGGGACCTTATGGTCTCAATAAAGAATAAAGAAGTCAATCTATCTAATATTGTCGTTAGCTTTAAGGATACAGGTAGCTTTAGATCCTTTTTTTAATAACTAGAGTCATGGTAACTATAATCTAATGGTAAGGATGCAAAATACCGTGAATAAATAGCACTGAATATTTTTTCTCACCACATTAGTATTCTAACTACTACGCATTTTCGATGTTTTATTTTTCTTGGCCAGCGTTTACATAATAAGTGTGCTCAATCTTGAACAAATCTAAAACGTAGAGCTCTATTTTGTACACGAAATGAGGAACAAGAGGTGTTCCGAAGTCCACCAAAATTTGTATTCAGACAAAACTAGTTTCAATGCATAGGCGTCATCTTCAGACACCTGATGAGTTGAAACTAGTCGTGCCTGTATAACAATTTTGATGTAAAGATTCTTAGTGTCCTTAATTTCGTGAAAATAAATTTTCACGTAGTTGAGCTTGTAAACATCGAGAATTATTTATATGCCATTAAGAATGCTTTTGAATTAGACATCCATGAAACCATATCTTTGTTACATATCAATAATGAAAAATGCAGGGCATCGTCCATATCTACCACGAGTTTTGTTCTGAACCATTTGATCACTGCACTTTTGATTCCTCGTTTTTCTTTGTTCCAGGATAACTTTAATGCAATCGGATTGAATATATTTGCTTTTGAGAAAAAATAATTCTTTTCACACCGACTAGGTTCCGGAAATGGAGGAGTATATGTACCGGATTGCTTGGGGCCTGGTGGTGGCGGTCGCGATTGTGGTCGGTTTGTTGGCCATGGTCCCCGCGATAGTCATCCTAAAGCCCCTGTTGTACATCTACTTGACCCCGAAGGGACGGCGAGTCAAGAGGATGATCGACTCCATCCCGGGACCACCCCACTTGCCCATACTCGGGAATGCCTTGGATATCTGGGTTTCCAGGGAAAGTAAGTTGTTAAGTACTCAAGGAATTACCCTCCCACATTAGTATCTACCCTAGTAGGGGAGATAGTATAATAGTGTTAAAGACTGTCCGGTTGGTCCCAGGTTCGAGTCCCATATCCAGGTGATGGAGAAACCCGTCAAAAATCCGTGCGGTGCAATATTTCGGGTCACCACAACTTCGTGAGAAACCCCAAGAGGCACAGGTAGATCCGGACCACCTGTCCTGAGAATGTACGACTTTCACACGCCAAAAAAATAGTTCTTCCCTCACCCAGAATACCAACCTATCTTCGGGATTATTACTGAACCTATTCTAATTTGCCCATTTCTGGATAAGACGAAAACCGAACAGTGGAATGCTATTGAGTATCCAGGAGGCACGTCGAGAGCCCTACGACTAAATAACCCTCGTTTGTTTTTTGAAATGCATGTAATGCATCATAAATACGTCTTTGATTAATGAACATTTAGAAATATAAGAGTTAATTAGCTGCTGCTACTCCTCAGATATGATAATGTAGGGTTTTCCCGTGGCCTTCCAAATAGCGGCACTACAGATGTTATATTAACGTTATTACCTCGAATGTAGTTACATGCTATAACCATCCTCTGTGGTCTCCTTCACTAATTTGAAGAAGGTAGGGGAGGTGATGACCCCAACTTAGGTAACTTGATACATATTTATTTGGCGGATTCTAGTCGTCAAGGCATCTTCATAGGCTTGTGTACCCCTTTGATAGGCCTATTTTTCCCAACGATAGACCCATACACCGTAATCCCCATCACATTTCGTTTGGTTCAATAGGAGAGTGATGAAGATGAAATGGACGGACCGCATTACCAACCAAAATGCTCTACGATGAACCGGATAAGATAGAAACTTTTGAAGATTATGAAACGAATAAGAGATAGCCATGACGGGCATGTTTTGAGGCAAGATGGCCCAATGAGGACAGTCGTCTAAGGAAAAGCGAACGGAAGGAACAACATAAGAAGAAGATAGGATGAGATACACGTGGAGAAACTAATGACAGATGTCAAAGAGAAGACATGCGCAGGGATGAAGAGGTTATCGGGCAGGAGAATTGAGTGGAGAGCTGCGTCAAACCATTTCCAGGATTAATGACAGATGAAAATATTGATGACAATGGAACACTGGCGGACAGGTGCCCACTTTGAAACTCCTGGAGGTCTAGTAAGATTACCCAGGCCCAGCTAATCAAATGGGCATTGATTTTCAAATACCATTCGTCACAGTACCGCAAAACTCATCTCAATTTGGAAAACGGTTTTGAAATAAAGGCTCGAACATCACCATTCGCCATGATTCCGCGGCATTGTCATTTTTTTAAACAAAAATGATTATGCATGCACTTGTGTGTGAACATTCACCATTCAAAGTTCATTTGGCCGGGATTCAAACCAGGATATTCCAATTGCCGTTCAAGTATGCCAGCCACTTGCGCCACCAAGGTCATGCAAGTGTGACTCCCAACGGTTTGAGCCCTCCTCATTTCTATACCAAGCGCACGCCTACGATGATGATGATGATGATGCTCTCTGCCAATAGGAAAATATCAAAGAATATTTCGCTGATGACCACGTAAGATTATCGATTTAAGCGTCACCCCACCGAGGTGACATCAAATCCTCGGTACGTTTAGGAACGCGGAGGATAACCTGAAACCCACTGTCCATGTGCTAGCACACCAGGATGATAATCTTCGCTTGTTGACCACAAAAGATGCTCACTCCAGTCACGGTAGGTCTCCCGGAAAAGGGTAATATCTTCTCACTGTCAATCGGGTTAAAGCCAAGTATTTTCGTTCACTCGTAAGTAAAATCACAGTAGTCAACCCGAAGGTTGGTTTGAGAGGTGAGGGTAGAGCTCAGGCTCCTGTTTTGGGCGTGTGAAGTTCATACACTAGGCCAGGTGGGCCAGTTACTATCTCTGTGACTTCTAAGTCGCATTTTAAGTAAATTTCTTAAAGTGATTTTTTTTAACCATCGTAATCAGAATGGTGAACGAAATCCAACACAAACATCACAAACTTCACTGATATTTTCCAGGATTGAACGAAAAACCCCCAGACTTCAATAACAGTCAGGAAACATTCACATACTATTGTTTCCTCCAGGTTGACTTTTTATTGTACACCGAATAGGTAGCAAAACTGGGTTCCACAAATATTTCTGAATTAAAGGGTTTTCTATGTTCAGGAATCTCTCCTTATTTCAGCAATCGCTTCGTGTCCAAAGCATAAAAAAGCGTAAATTAATGTGTTTGTACAAATGTGACTCAAATGGAAATGGAAATTTCATTAATTTATGCCTGTATGTCAGTCATTACTTTTTAAGTGAGATATTCATAAAAATTTTGCACCACTTTGATAGCCTGCTCTCTCCCTTTGATTTTCAACGGGTGAACATTCCTCTGGTTAAATAGAAATCGCGTCACGGAGTGCAATATGTATCCGGATTTGCTGGACCATAATGCAAAATACACTTAATGGACATACAAAAAATAAGAACATAGTAAACCACATATAATGCATCCTAGTTACCATTCATGAATGGTATGTGCAACATTTTGTCCATTTTTCCAACTTCACCCTGTATGACGTCCACCTATTTTGTAACTTTAATGCTGTCAGAAACTGCCTCCATTTTATCAATACACCTCAGTCCACAAATCTTGAAAATTTTATGAAATATACAGCTTTTCATGGAGAAAATTCACTAATATTTTATTCAATGTAAACGTGGCAACAACGTTGCAATACTGTAGCGTAAAGAGTCCAAATTTAACCGTTCACAAAATCAGGGTCAAGTTGCGCAATGGTTCTTCCGTGCTCGAAATGTATTCTTCATAATTTCACAGTAAGAGTAAAAAAATTTCAAACTTTTATAGTGCGTAGAATAGCTTTTAATAGTTTTATTTTCCGATCTCATGGATTTAAAGCTCAATTGAATGAGTATATATGCATCTCTGCTGGGATATATGCCTACGCAATTCATCGGACCACCTGTATATGTACGTCGTGAAGTCCAAAGAAATAAAATTGTCGCTAATCTATGATATCCCCAAGTGTGTTGCTTAAACACCTTTGGTTGCACACCAATGTTGTTAAAGAGCTGATGGACCTTCAAAATTGTAGTCAGGGAGCTCGAAGGTGAGATCACAAGCACTCAAGCTTCAAGAAGCTTTAGCATATTGACAAAGTATATCCATTAGAAAACCTTTCTGAATGCGAACTGTGCGTCCACAAAAATCCAATAGTAAAAGTTTTAATGTCACACTGAAACATCGGGTGGAACATTCACATGAGACAAATGACACACAATTTTTCCCGAATTTAATTAGGTATATTTTCGAAAATAAAAAAGTACTCAAGCAATGCTAGTGGTCAGAAGGATAAAATATTTGGAGTCATAATTTGATTGAAAAATATTCCTGTTATGCTAGCAAATTATAAAACATAACGCCTTTGATTTTTTCCTAGAAATACTGGATTATCGGAATGAAAACTGCAGAAAATATTTTCCACTTTACAAGCTATGGTACCTCGGAGTATACATGGTGGATCCAGTCGGCCCGGAGTATGTTGAGGTAAGGATATATATCTAGTAATGAAACGCCAGGGTAATACATAGCATTGAAAATTACTGAGGGAAAATTGTGGCGCACTTATGAATATTACGAAAACTGGACGGGGAGGTGCCGGGGTTGTTAGCAGGGAGTGTTGAACATGACACGAAGGCTGGTAAACTTGTAAATCGTACCCATTATTTCACTCATGAAATTCAAATGAAAACCCCGAAATCACCGTTGATAGTATAAAATAGACCTGTCAAGAAAATGGCATGACGATGCCTGGACTACTTTTACTTGGCATTGGAGTTACGCATGTAAAGGAACAATAATTGTCAAGGAAAAGATGTGAGACACGAATAGAAGCCGTGAAAGAATATGAAACCAAGCACAAGGAGTTTGACGTCGTTGCAGTAGACAGAAAACTGTGGTCAGGAGTTGTCGATAGTTTCAAAGATGTGATGGTTTAGACTGATTTTGAAAGAGAGGGCAACAACTTCCGAGTAAGAAAATATGACTTAGTGTCTCCCAGATTGATCTGGCTTAGTATGATACTGGATATTCAACGAGTTGTGATTGTAGTTCGTCGCACACCAGCGGATAGCAAAAATGAAAACATGAAGGATGACTTCTGGAGTGAATTTTGACTAGTTTTGAGCAAGTTTGGTCCCGGAGAAAGAATAATAGTATTAGATATACATGATTAGTTGGATTGATGTTAGAATGGATGCCTCTGAAAAAGTGGAAGTGTGGATGTATGAACTAATGTGATACATATATTAAGTAGGCCTACGGACTGGATTTATAGATATTCGCATTCTGTACGCTAATGATGTAATATTTTTCTGGTAAAAAATGATCTAAAGGGAGTAATAGATAGCTCCAATGAAGTACCAGAGATAATGAAATTTAGGAATGCCAGGCAAATGTGTCTGAATCAAAACTACTTGTGTTTGATAGTAATAATGAGAAGAATGATCGCATGGTGAGCGTTAACGGTGAGCTACTTGGACAAGTAATGATTTCTTATTCATTGTCAAAACGTTCACCAAAGATGGAAAGAGGAATGAAGCTATTAAAAGGAGTGCAAATACCGGCATAAAAGTCATTGGTGGTATGCAGAGAAAGTATGTAAGAAAAAACGAATGTTTGACTAAGGAATCAAGAGTTGTGTTGATATCGTAAAAATTAACTCTACCCACGTTATTGTATGGAAGTGAAACTTGAGTATGTCAGAATTATCATTAATGTGGATGAACTCAGTGAGTTGTGGGTAATTGAGGATAGTTTAAGGTAAAAGTGGGAGAAATAGGGTGAGAAATGATGAAAAAATTACGATTAGTATAACCGGGAATATACGAGTATGAAAGAAGTCTAATAAGCTGGTTTGGTCATGTCGAATGAGAGTCGAATCACCAAAATAAATCTAAATCTAAAATCTTTCCGGAAAAATTTCCAAATTTCCGGAAAATGACTAGTTACAAAAAAAGCGTGTCTGGCTTTGCCTACCCAATGCATACTATATATAATATATATCGATGTATATATATATATATGTATTCCACTTATATATAAATATATATATACATACATACATACATATATATATATATATATATATATAT
>LYUA01001747.1:258088-273416 GCA_002093875.1 Calopteryx splendens | reverse complement strand
ATGATCGCTCCTTCTCACCCGCCGTCATTCCTATGACGTTTCCATGGTAACGCCGTCACTCTCACCCTTGTCACAGTTACATAATCGAGCCGCTGGTACTTAGTTTCGTAATGAATTTTGAGTTGGTCTTAAAATGCTATATATGTTCTACAGAATGACAATGGAAATAATTGGTTGTTCCACAATTATTGTTGTTAAACAACCTGGGTTCGAAGTACAACATAAAAATCAAGTCAACACTACAGAAGACACTGTCCTTATATAGGTACTAATGGAATGGCAATTCATTGGCATTTGAGAGAATGATGATGAGGACAGGAAGGAGCAGTGGAGGGGATTATGAAGGAATTTGGGGAGATGGGATTCCCAGGGGTTCTGGAGACCCTTTGGGAAGTGCAACCTCTTGAAGAGGCTAGCAAAAAAGAACATGGTCAAGGAAGGTCACAAGAACTATCCCCAAATTTTAATTTGGAAGTACAATGAATTCATTCCGTAACCAATATTTGATAATTTTAAACTCACAGTGTAATGCATATGCAGGAAGTCCCCATTTTTTGATTTCACTGGACAACTATCGGCTCTCTTTTTAATACCGATCTGCAACTTCGCTTTTCCACTCTTTTCATCTTTAGCAGAGCCAAAAGAGGCCACCAGATACAACAGCACCACAATGCCACTTAAGGAGGTGAGTTTAGTCATCTTTTATTCCTTAGTTGAACAGCTACAGCCCTGGAAAAAAAACATTTGGGAATCCTGCATCAGCGGCGATCAAATACTATGATAATTTAAACTATATGTAAAAACTTGTTTCGGGAGAATGGCAGATTCAAGAAATCAGATATCCTCGCATAATTGTCGGTATGATTTTGTTCGAGTTTCCTTTAAGAAAATCCCATATTTAATTAATCAAATAAACACTAATTACTTGCGCCAAGGAGTAAAATTTGAAATTTGTCAATGGGAGTAAAAGGGTTAAAGTTAAAAAAAAGGGGAAAATAGAAAACATGAAAATCTGAGATAATGGATTACACGGCATGGCATGTCCCAGTTATTAACAGCTTTAGTCTCTAGAAATATGCCACCAGCCACCATTACCAGAAGGTTCACAAAACCACTAACATAGGAGCCAGAGTACAGTTAGGCAATCATTGAATTAGAAGCACCTAAACTAAAAGTACATACACAAAATTCGCCCACCACGTTACAAGCAAGGGCGATTTTAAATAAAAATATTAGAGCGTTCACCAAAAGATACAAGCATTGAGGATATAGATATAATAGCCAATATTAAATTACCATACCTACTTACTACACTCACCTGTTAATAATAGTTATTCCTCCATAGTTTCTTAATTATTAATTCCCTTACTTAACCTTATAATTACTTAACGAACATGAATAACGGCGAGAAATTAATTAAAAACGATTAGGACTTTTTATTTTACGCTAAACACTTCAACGATCCTTAAACGGCCATAGACGGCAAAGGAGGGAAAGGAAGCAATCATGAGGAAGCAATGGACGATAATCGACGAATATCGACGTATTCATGTCAATCGACTCGAACCTCGAACAAATATCGAAACTATCGAAGTATCTATCGACAGGCTGACCCGGCTGACCGCAGCGGCGGCAGCATGATTCATGGGCGGCAGCGGCGGCAGTCAGCAGCTTAGTAAAAGAAAAAACGGTCGAAAGGCGGGTTACATGTTTGGTGTGTTTTGCGCGGGAAGAAAACCAAGACTAATTTGCTAATATGTTCGACCAAGGTAATAAATAAAAGCACAGTGAAGATTTGTGTTGGTAATTTGACATGTTTTAAATAGTTTTTTGATCGTTTCTTTCATCTTTTTCTTCAATAGATAGTAACAATTTCAGGAATGCTGCTGGATTTTACTCACCCTCGAATACGGATTCGCCTGCAGGCGATCAGAAAAAAGATTTGAGAAGGCAGATGAACGTCGTGCCTGTAACGATAAATCAAGTATTACAAGCCGGCGACGAAGGGCTAAAAATAGGAGATATTAATGTGCATTTGGTAATAATAAAATTAAGATACGTTCCATGTTTAGTAGTAGGTAGAACACTTATTGGCTTACAGCTTACACTTTCTTAATGTTCTGTCTCTCCTTGCTTAATATTTTTCCAATGCGCTTGACGTCTTAAAACTCCTCAGGCGACCATAGTAGGAGTAGTGAAGTCAGTAGAGATTTCTTCGACGAAAATCACCTACGTTATTCAAGATGACACTGGATCAATCAATGCCTCCATCTTCATTGACACTGGGGTATGTATTCATGTTTTGGAAATTATTCATAATGTGACTTTCTTCGTTTAATTAACCTATTACTTTTGCAGGATGGTAATGACGCAAGTAATCAACCTGTGGTGGAAAACTCTTATTATAGGTTGATAGGGTCAGTTCGTATGGTACATGGAAAGCCATTTATTATGGCTTTAAAAATGATGCCATTATGCGAACTGAACGAACTTACTACGCATCTACTTGAGGTTATTCATACAAATGTCAAAGCTCAACAGTTATTAAAAAAGAAAGAGGTATGTTAGGATAATGATATTGAATGGTCATGTAAGCATTACATATCCTAATGCAACGAATGATAATGGTTATTCTATTCTTTGTCCAGAATCAAAGTTTCACATCAGGAAACAATAGCTCCCTTCCAAATTCCTTAATGGGAGCCAGCTTTGATGGCAGGGACAGCAATGCTATGCCAGGATATGGTGCTGCTGGTGCTCTAATGAACGGTTTTACCCCTCAACAACAGTTAGTGTACAATGCCATTCAGGTAGATATAAAAAAATTATTTTTCAAGTGCTGTTTTCTCTATAAATTGTTGAAATTCAAAGCCTGTCCAGGATCAATACTACTAAGGAAATGAATTCCTGAATGATTAAGAAATAGGGCAAGGAGTAATTGATTTTGAAAGAATTTTCCATTTTCGAATTCAATATTTCTAAACATAATTTGTTATTTACAAGTGTTTTGGTATATTTTCGCAAAAGTATCTCTAATTAGTATATAGCTTTTAAAACTTGTTTTTTACTCTGAATACATTACAGCAATATTATTCTTTATTGCTTCCATATTTATTTCAGTTGTGAATAATAATGTTGATTTTCAGAGTTGTATGGAAGGAACCGGTATCCACAAAGGTGCCATTGCAAACAGCATCCGAGGAAGAGTTTCACCCAAAGAAATTGAGTAAGTAAACCAGAGTTTGAGTGGTTAGAGGTTAAGTGACTAAATATCATTGAAGCTAAATAATTTTTAAGTTGAGATGAGTTCAAATATCATAAAATATTTTGGGTCTTGCCTGGTTTGATCAAATACCAGTTTGAATAGAATGTAATATTGTTTAATTATTTACCATGGTCTGTCTCTAGAGCATGGGAAGTTATGCTGTTATGGGGAAAATGGAATGCCTATTCAGGATAATTACTTGGAAAGAAATACATACGGGATTGTAAATAAAGGGTCTATTTTCATTTTGTGCACACTAATGAGCGTTGAGGTGGGTAGTAACATTTTCTACATTGTAAAACATGATCGCATTAAAACAGTATGTTTAGTTTCTTAGAATTATCACATAATTTTTGTTGTCAAATTCTGGATAATTCTTGTCATCAAGTGGCTCCGTGCCAAATGGCAATATGTAAGTAAGAGTCATATTTCTGCTAGATGAGCATGTCATGACCCATATGAGGTTTGTGAACTAGGTTTTCCCTCAACTTATTTGAAAATTGGTGTTTATGTCTTGATAAAAGCATTTTAGTGGATGTGAATTATATTTTTTGTATCATTAAAAAAACAGTGCTAGAGAAGGGGATACTTAATGCATCATTTTTATTATCAATAGGGAAATTTGTTTATATGGACTTCTGATAAAAATATATTTGGTGTTGATCAAAGGACTTGGATCTCAGATATGACTACTTTGGTGGATTGACTAAGCTAAACTTACTCTATTTCTTCTGATTTTTTTCTGCCTGCGTTAATTTCTTTGTGCTTTCTTTTCTGATTGTTTCTAATCTTCATATTTTGCAGCTTCTTCTCAGAAAATTAATCTCTACTACCTCCAGTCTCTGTCTATCCCTTTGTGTCATTTCCCAAGTTTCTCCTCCATAAAGAAGCACGCTCTGAATGATTGATTGATATATATGATATTTTGTCTTTCCTTTAATATCCTTTGACCATAGTACACTATTTAATTTATTTATTGCTTGTTTTGCTTTATGTATTCCGCCTTTTTATTTCTTTCTTCCTTGTTCCCTCTTTTGCAATCGTTACTCCCCAAGTATTTGTACTCGTTACATAGTGTTACGAGTTACATTGGCCATTTAAGTGATGATGTCACGTTAAAAACACTATTGAGAAAGGGAATCGGAAACCACCTCAATAATTCTCAAGTAAATATGATGGAAACAATTATGGAAATGAGTCCTGGAAACTAAGGGGCCCAACACAGACAGCCAGGGGTAGTGCATGGCAGCGGGGGAGGCCCCTTGCACAGCTGAATTGGCAGCAGCACAAAATAAGAATCAGAAGAGAAACAAACCTGTGGAATTTTAGTATGACGATGAGGACAGGGAAGTTATAAAATGTCAAACAAGAGATAGAGGGAGGAAATATTGATATGCTAGGCTTGTGGGAGGTGAGTTGGAGGGATAGTGGGGATTATTGGAGTGTTAGTTAGAGTGATATTCAGCGGAGGGGAAGAGAGCCAGCGTAGAGTAGCAGTGGTATTAAAGAAAGGTAGGTAGAAGAGTAGTAAATATAGAGTTAGTGAATGATAGAATATTATTGTAGAGATTGAAACAGAACCAGCAAAGGTGGTTGTAATTCAGTGTCACATGCCAACAAAATAATCATAGGGAGGAAGAGGTAGAGAGTGTATACAACCAACTGGAGGAAATGATTGGGGATATTCCTAGAGGAAAACGCACAATAGTGATGGGGGACTGGAACGGTTGGTCCCATGCATTTCGTTTCAATTGGTTTCCAATTTACATGCCTATATTTGGGTATGGATATAAAGTTTGCCCAATCGCAATTTCTAGAGGAACAGTGTATAATGGAAAAATTATGCCTGAAAAAAAAGGGATCACATCCTTTGCAAAGTATTTTGTTAATCATATTTTTATCATTGTATATTTAGATTCACTGAGAAATGTTCTAAATATGGAAACTTTTTCCTTGTTGCAGGAACATCCTGGAATTTCTGTCAAATGAGGGCCACATATACTCAACAATTGATGAAGAGCATTTTAAGACCACAGATAGTTGTTAATAATTGTGTTGTAAGCCTTCCTACTTTAAACATTTTGTCCTTCTACCTATGTATATGTATTTCTAACAATAAATTATCCTTAAGTAAACTAAGCTTGTTGTGTTTGGGAATGTGGATAAGTCAATTTGCTGGGGTTGGTGTATGAGGAAACAATATCCACAGGGAGTCAGTGGTGGGGGTGTCACTCACAGAAGATTCGATTGTTTTAATTTAGGAGTCCCTTCTATCAATGGTTATGAATAATGGTCATCATGCAACCCTGTCTCCCTTAGAGTCTTATGTTAAATCACTGTTCTCTTATCCCTAATACTCTTGATTGCTTCCATTTTGTACAAGAAAGACCATTTATGTGTGAGGGAAAGATACTGACAAGGTTTCAAGCATAATTTCCAATCTACGTTGCAAATCACCGGCATGATGAAATATGAAATTAATGCAATATAATGTTCTACAAGGTTCACTTTGACATTGTAATAGACTAATATCTGGGTTTTACTTGGTATACGATGGCATCATTGGTTTGTATACATCCAGTTTGTAGTATTTTCTGGCATTAATGTCTCGCTCAAAAGTTATTCAAAAGATCCAAATAGAAATAATAAAAAAGCCTGTAACATAAATCTTCCAGAAATTTTAAACTGCTTCAAAATACAAACTGCTTTAACCTATTTTGTTTAAATAATACTTGTAAAGCAACTCATGGACTTCATCCATCATATGTCTCTATCAAAGTCAAACCTATAATAATTCATAACTTTGGGGTTTTGGAATACAATTGAATATGATTTCTTAACACACACTATGGCATTTAGGAAGGCACTACTTTCTGTTGTACTCAGCAAACTACATTATAAATTTTATTCTGATAAAAATATTTACCAAATGCATAAGGTCCTGATGTGCCACTCTTAATGTTTAGGTGCTGCAAGAAATTATTTCCCTAAAAAATTTGTCATTTTCATTGATTATAATGTGGGAAAACTTATTTTTTTAACAATTTTTGTGGTATCACATGAAAAACTGTTGTCTTTCAGTCAATTCCCTCTGACATTTCCAAGTCGAGGCAAATTCCCCTGCTTTCCTTGGATTTCCAATTTGCTGGCCACTCAGTTATGTAAATCACATTAGTTTAAAATTTCAGAATGGAGCTAGAAAACTATAGAAAAGTTGAAAAGAAAAAAAATCAAACACATTACTATTCCAGGGCACTGCAGTTATCAAATTCCTTTTGAGCCAAGGGCAACTGGGATCTCTTTGAGGGGGCCTTGTGAATAGTCTTCAAGCATGCATTTAACCCACGCAGCAGCATAAATGTCGAATGGGGAAAGCTGCAATAACTGTATGAGTGAACTTAATATATGTAATACTCCAGGTGCATACAGGCAGAAAAATGATGAATAATTTCTCCAATATTATATAATGATGTATACAAACTAAAAACCATACCACAATAATCTTAGTAAAAATCCAAGCACAAGTGCAGGGTAAGCAGAGCTCATGTAAAACAAAGCCATTAGGAGCGTGTAATTCACAAGGTCATGGTAGGAGGGCATGTTCTTTTCTCTGTAGTGCACTCAAATAAGTAGATTATGTTATTTTTGTATCACCTCTCTTTGCTCTAAGAATCATTAAGCATTTTGAATGATTATTTCTTGGATAATCCAAAAAGCAATCATTAAAATTTTGATTTACATGATAACATTTTATGCCCTTTGTAAGCTTCATCATCAAATTGTGCCTATATTCTACGTCATTCCCTCTAAAATAGAACTTATAATTGAATGTACAAGGGAAAAATAAATTTACACATGCACACAGTTTGACGCTCCAGAGAGTGGGTAGATGGTCCTAATGGCATCCTGACTTCCACTTCAGATATGCCCTCATTGCACACACTCAAATTATCCCAAACAGTGAGTGCTAACATGCAAACTAATAATTTGGCTATTATTTAATATAATTAATGGTGTTGACTTAATATTTACGTTCAACCAAAATGTATACATGTGGATGAGAATATATGGCAAAGCCATGTGCTTAGGGCATTCAAAGCTTTTCCGTTTTGATATGCCCACTGTGTCATTTTGAGAAACATACAAATCCTCTGTTTCTATTTAGTTATTTTTATTAATATAATTTAGTTTTACTTTTATGAATTATTACTTCTCCCAATGACTAAAACTTTGTTTCGTATAATTGCTACAGGAATTATTTGCAATTTCAAATAATAAATCCAACATAAATAGTACAAGTAGGCCAGGACCTTATGTAAAATTAAGCCTCCATCAAGATATCTAGAGTAAGTAATGTGTCATCTATAGGACCATAAAAAATTATCAAGATAGAAGTCAACAAAGGATTTTATTGCAAGTTTTCATTTTCCCATCAGTTGGCAGCACTTATCGCTATCTCCTGGAACTTCTTATACCCCTGATATGTCCTCCCAAGGTGGAGGATGAAAATGAACTTCTGATGCAGTAGTCTCAGATGGTTTTAGAAGTTGTTCACTCACCAAAATATGTAAAGAACAAGAGAAGCTTCACTAGGGGAACTGCTACTATATGTTATCTTGTTATCTGCAGCATTCTGTGGTAAAAGAAACCTTATAACCAGTAATGGAACCTTAAGCCTATCTCAAAAGTTGATGAGGGGAAAAACTACCAAGTTCATAATTTAATACCAAGATTGAGGTTGGTCCACTAAATGCATATAGTCAGAAGGGCCATATTCTTCTTTTTAAGTAACGGTTGATTTTGAATTAATGAAAAGTGTAATTGATCCTAGGGCAGCTGAAATATACATAAATTGGCCTTGTTATTCTAAGCAAAAAATTCTTCAATAATATGATAATCCATAGTTGTGTTCAATGTGACTAGACTTCTGCTGAAAACAGACCACAAATGTATAGTGCACTTTGATGTTCAGCCTATTAAAAATGTTTATTTATTTTGATAAATAAAGTGAATTTCTGACAGCACTGGGGCAAGCTATTTAGAATATTCTTTAAGCCAGAAGAAATTTCTAGTATTAAATTACCAGGCTACTGTGAAACTGATGTGTTTAGCATTTGAAACCATAACTGTGAAGTAGTTATGTATTATCTTTGTAAAGAGTCACTAGAATTAACTATAAATGCATTTTTTGTGGCCTACCTGACTGTTGAGTTTGCATCCCCATCCTATCTCCCTTGTCAGCGTAACCCACGTGAGTTTTGCCGTCCTCCACAACCACTTGCCTCACGTCATCTCTCCCCACCCACAGAAATCACTCTTCCGCATGCACCTCCCAGCGTCAACACATGCCTCTCTCCTTCACCCTTCCCCACCAGCCCAGCCTGCCAAACCATGTCGCTCACACACATGGCTGCAAGTCACGTCTTTCCGTTTTCTTATCAAAATCCCATGGCAAGACTCCGCAGTTTGGTCTCCTGGTGTCACTACAATATTTTCTTTGTCTTCAGGTCATTGTAAAAAGCAGGAGAGGGAAAAAGTTATCCAATGGCCAACCTCCCCTAATCCCCTCGTCAATGCTCTCACAGTCACATGCATACAGCTGACATGTCTTGTGTTGCAGTTTGTTCGTCTTTTCCCAAATAAAAACCGATGACACATGTATAGCCAGTCTTTTCGCTCAGTAAATGTGTTTAACCCAATACAATTTTGCTTTTTAGTACATATTGGCAAACTGTTACTCAGGCTTTGAAAGACAAAAAGATTTCATGTAAGGTCAAGTGCTCAACAGGAATTTGGCATAGCGTTTACTGAGCTTATTAAAGACTGTTAATTTTCCAGTCTTTCGTGATTTTCATCACATTGTGGTTTGTTGTCAGTGAAACGTATAAATCATAATGTGTGCAAGAATTGGTCATGTCTTCACTGTAAAATGGAGTGTAAAATTGTCTACAACCGACCAATAGTCCCTTAGTATGTACCTGACATAGTCCCAATTGTAAAAGTGTAGACAGAAAAAAGCATTTCATGCTTTGTCACTTCAGTAAAGATCCTTCGTCAAATTTTCCCCAATACTGGTGGAATTATCAATTTGTTTTTCCACCATAGCATCAAGAATTTCTGCAAAGAAAGGCAAGAAAATGCTCTCTGGAGATGAATCAGCTGTGATCCCCAGTGCCTACTCCATTTTTACGGAACACATCTGTGAAGGGTTGAGCACCAACTAAGCACCTCACTCACCAACCTATGCTTCGTCACAAAGGTTTTCTCCAATTAGGTATGTGGCATGGCTTGTAGTGAAATGTCCTCTTCTTCGGATGTTTCTTCATCCTCTGGCAGAATCTTTGAATAAATTCTTCAAAATCAGCATTGACGAAAACTTCCTCCTCAATTTCAACATCAGGTAACTTCATACGTTAATACTATAAATAAGGCATTTCTTCAATTATGAAAAAGAGTAAAATTGATGGAAGATACCAAGTGAATAAAGGAAGCGAATGAGATGAAACTGTTTCTGAAGAAGAGTTTGAATTCTTGAAGAAATGTAATTGAACATGAGGACTACACTAACTCTCGAGGAAGAAAACAGATGCACACACCACAGTCAAGGGAGACAGAATAACTGCTTGCCGTGTACCTGGCAAAAGCTTTTGAAGGAAAACTAATGGTAATATCTTAGTGTATCAAATTGGGCATTCACGCTTACATTTATTGCTCATCAGCTGATGGAACAAGCGAGAGGGTCAGGGTTTTTCCCAGAACTCCACCCCAATATCATGTTTCCAGAGCCTTCCTCTCAGATGCAGGGGGCCAACATTAGCCTTGCAGGTGTTGCGAAATCCATCTGTTGATACAGATTAGGTGTGAGGGTGTGCATCAATTGCAAGGAAGCATTTTAGCCTTCACTCTGATATGTACTTGTGAATAGTCAAGTGCTTTCCCAATGCCGAAAGAGGATGGAAAAGCTTTAAGGTGTAGACACAAATTATGAGCAAAGATAAAAGAAGAATCATACCAAATATCTAACGTCTGCAACGATAACCGCAGCTGTTAGACCTGTCTAGATAAGTCATGCCAAACGGCAGGGATATTAAATAAATGATTCCAGAGGCTAGGACTCAAAATATATCCTTGAAAATTTTACCCTTATAGGATCAAAACAGCAAAAATTATTGGTGTTCAAAGTATGCATTCCCATATACACATCAAGCAATGAAAGGACTTATTTTGCCTGCCCCCATGGCAAGTTACGTATTTTAGGTTAGCATCATTTGCTGAGACCATCTCTTGTCCCCTTCTCATTATTCCATAAGTTTCAGCAAGGCAGTTCAAGTGCCACTGCCATATATGAGACCACAGACGATGAACCATCTACATTGGATCGCAGAGCAGAATCTTTTGGAATGTTCTTTGACTTACGTTTTTGACTAAGCCAATCACCATGCACACAACTTGCTCAACTGAGGATCCAAGGAATCGCATTAGAATGGATACCTACTGATAAGTGACTGTGCATTGAACACTGGCAAAGGCTGTAAATATTTATCTGCTGCCATAGCAGTTACTCAGGGAGCACCACAGGGATGTTATTGCACGATATTATTTTGCTATACATCACGGTTATCCAGTAGGTAGCTACTACCTGGAGGCCCAATTCAAGGTGATACCTCAGGGTTCTGCAGCTTTACCCAAGTTGTATTATTTTTTGGGTACCAGATCTTCCTGGCAAACCAGGGGCAGCACAGGGAAAGGAACTGGCCCCCCTAGCCTGGTGTGTGAACTTCACATGCCATTGGGATTAGTATTGGTCAGCCCTACCCTCACCTACCAAACCAAACTTCAGATTACTCTGGTTTTTTTATGTATTTAAATTTTTCCTAATTATATAAGTTGCTTTAGGTGTCAAATCAGTAGTTTGCTGATGACACAAATGTCATCCTCGCCTCTCCTAGCCATAATTATTTAATCAGCAATGCAAAACTGGTAGCAAAGTTAGTAAATGATTTATGTCAATAATTTTCTCGAGTTGAATGTGGACAGTTGATGTGGACAATCACAATTGGTTTGCTTTTGTAACAAAAAAAAAATGTTTTATTAAACAGCCACCTCTCCTGGTGTGATTGTAATTAAACTGTGCCATAAACTTAGCACGTAGCATATATATGTACTTTCTTATCAGGCACATGGTGTCCCTTGATGTTCTGCTACCCATCTATTGTAGTGAATTTCATTCACAAATTTCGTACAGCATCTTGTTCAGAGGTTCTTTCCCATGTGGTGATGCTGTATTCAAAATAGGATTGTTCACCTTATTGCCGATCTTTCATATCATTCCCCTTGCCAACCTGGATTTCAGCAGCTGAAATCATACCTCTGTCTATAATATTTGGGTTTCTGTGACCCCCCATGATGCAAAATCTGCTGTTCTACAGTGAAAATCTAAATGTGCATTACTACTCCACTACAGAATTGAATGATATTTGTCTTATCATTAGAACCACAATGACTACCCTTGGCCCCAATCATGGGAATTACCATTTCTTTTAACAATTTGAAGCATAAAAAAGAAGTCAACAATGTTCTGGTTTTTGAGAAAAAAGTGAAACTGATGTTACAAACCAGACTTTCATTTTGTAAGTGAGTTTCTTGACTTCAAATTTATGTTTTTCAAGTTCTTAATTTTGAACTCAGCATATCTTACCTACATCTTGTTTATGAGATATTTGCACAAACATATACAGTAAAACCTCACTTATCCATCCCTCACTTTAACTGGCCAGAGCCTTATGCTTCCGGCAAAACAGAACATACCTTGTTGCGAGAGCCTGGCTGCCACTCAAGCGCTTGCAGGTTTGCTGGTCTTCACAGCTCTTACCTCACCCTCGTTCTATCCCTCTTGAATTGATCCCCCTGGCCCATTCCTTAAAATTAGGAGAACCCCGTCCATGGTGGCTCCTATGAGCTATTCCTAACACCCCCTTCGACTGTCGCAGCAATGAACCACATTACAGCATCAACAAATTCGAAACTGGGCTCAAGCTCCCACTCTCCTTCTCTCCATTCGCCTGCAACTGCAATTTCAACAGTCTGGAGTATCTCTGGGCTGCTGCATATACAGTCAGCTCATTTTTCCTTTTGGCAAACATAATGAGGCACACTGGAAATATTGGAGGAAAAGCCTTTGGGTCAGCGTGGTGCTAGGAGCCATTCAGTGTGCATTGCTTGCGTGCAAAGCCTTGCTTTTAGGTAAATATTTAGTATTAGCTTGCTGAAGTGTGGATACTTAAGTAGTTTTCCACCAAGAAAAGTGTTGCCTCTGAAGAAAGAGATAAAAAGAAAGCATACAGGCCTCAGCATGAAGCATAAACTAGAAAATGTTTGAACTAGAATCTGGAGTTTCAACAGTAAAAATTTCCTTCAGTTACAGAATAGGAAAATCAACAGTTAATGACACAAAGAAAGGCTCAGAAAATTTACTAAAAAAAATTAGCCGTTGGAGAAGGAAAGCAGGAAGTATCAGTTCATAAAACTTCAAAACTAACGAACAATGAAGATTTGGAGGAAGGAAGCAGTCTACAAGTGGTGCACAGTGTGGTGGTTTGCAGAGCGTGTGTTAATGGCGTTGAGATTCAAGAAGCGGCTGCCAGACTTGCTAAACATCTCCACCTGCCTAATTTTAAGAACGCAGGGGCTGGCCTTGGCATTTCCAAAGCTGACACGGGATTAGACGTAAAAAAACAGAAGGTGAATCTTTTTAAGTGCTGATAAAGGGAGTGTACAGCAGTTTAAACATATGTTAAATGAACTTTTGACTAGTGCAGGTTTTCAGCTTAGCCAGCTCTACAAGGCTGATGGAATTAGACTCTCCTGGAGATAATTGCTGGAAAATCTCAGTCATCAATACATGAGTCTTCAACCCCAGGCCGAAAAATGTCAGAAGAAAGGATTTCAGTTCTTCTTTGTGCAAATACTGATGCCAATCACCACATAAAATCTGTCGTTGTGGGTAAATCTAAGCACCCCCGTGCAATTAATCCATGAAATCCAGCCAACCCTCCCATCCACCCCATTTAGGCTGGTCAATCGAGGTTCTACTGTATTATTAATACTTGGATAAGTGGATGAGGCTTCTTATTTTGATTACCAGGCTTTGCCTTGCTTCACAAAAACAAGGAAAAGGTTAACGTCTAGTATAAGTTCATTTTCCTGTTTCAACTATCCCACAGATAGCATCTTTTAGTCATTACAAAATGCATCCAAGTATTATAACATCAATTTGGCAACTACTAGTATCTGCAGTATAGCCAAAATATGGAAGATAGAAATATGAGAGAAAAAACTTTAAAAATAATCTTTTAACCATAGGATGACTTTTACCGCCAAATTGTTTAAGACCATTAAATAACATACACCATTCATGTTTTTCACCAGGTGAAAATATGATGAGGATAAAATATGGAAAAATGGTGAATGAAATGCAATTAATCCCAGAAAAGAAAAATTATACAATGTAGATTCTACATCACATCTATCAAATGACAAGAATAATAGGAATGGAGTAAAGTAAGTGAATTGTTTGACAACTAAATGAGAAAAGTTAAGAAATGAAATATTTTACAAAATGAAGAGATTTTAATATCACAATAAGTGTGGAAAAGTAGAGTTAATGTCAAACAATGAAATTTCAATACAAATTTCCAGAGAAGAAAGTGGACTCGTTTGTCAAAACAGCAATTTGGTTGGTCACACATCAAGTCCAGTCTCCTCTTTCTTAAACCCCTTTTGCAATTCATTCCAAGTTCATTATCACATTAAAAACTGGCAAAAATGTTTAATTAACCTCCTGCTATGCCAGGGTTGCAATCAATAAAGAGGTATCACACAGACCCCACAGAACACACACAGGCAACTGATCTGTACAAAACTTCAAGTGACCTCTGGTCATCAGTTTCGGCTCCTGGTGTTGCCGCCAGCCTTTCCCCCTCCCCCCGCCCCTGCTGACCCTCCGCCATCATCGTGCACCTTGACCGACAGCGTCGCTCGTGGCCCTGTCCTCCAAACATCCCCTTCTTCGTCGATGGCGCACGCCTCCACACTCACGACGTACTGAGTGCCTCCCGGGGCCGCCCCCCCCCCTGCTAGGCTAGGCTGCAACGGGAATGCCAGAAGGAACTGCGCAGCGAAGAAGTCTCGATGTGGAGTCACCGCCTGCGAGAGCACCACGCCTGCGTCTCCTCCTCCCTGCAGGGTTGGAATTGGTCAAATTCTAATGGTGCCAGAAACCAATCACCCATTGAAATCAGCAGAGTGGTGTGATGTAATACCGCTGGGGCATGCGAGCTGACATGATGGACATCAGCTGAACCTTCCCCCCGAGTCACTCCACTCTGTGAGTTGTGCCCACTTTGTCCCCTCTCCTCTAGGCTCATGTTTCCGTGGTTGTCCATCAATATTTTCACCAGCCTTGGGAATTAAGACTGTGAACTGGGATACAATATTTTCCTTTCCCGAAATATTTTCTGTGCCAATATCACATTCACTGTGTGTGACAATGTTATGACTAGTACAATTTTTGCATGAAAATACCCGGTACAATGTCAGAGGATGTCGAATTGGATGAACGTTCAGCCACATTTTGCCACGTTTGGTTATGACAATAAAATAGCTTGTTATCCCATTTTTCATCCACTTTTTAAGGGGAGCCCATCATGAAATATCCTTCATGAATTATCCATCATGAATTGATTACAGGTGCTTTTTGGAGCGAAAAATATACCAGACAAAAAGTATGTTAGCTTGCTAAAAGTTTTACTGGGATCTGAGACATGTGCTGTGTTAAAAAACCTTCTAGGTCCAGAAAAGGGCAAAAGTTATCCGGAACTAGATATGAGCAGTTTTGAATGAACATTTCACGCAGCACCACTAGGAAGGGACCAATTGCCATAGGTTCTATGAAAGAGACTGCAAGGGTGAATAAACAAAGACAACATAAGAGACCCTTAAACAGTTGTCAATAAAAGAAACTGCGGGAAATACCGCGACAGTAACTTTAACGGAGTCACCCGC
>LYUA01001747.1:242917-252978 GCA_002093875.1 Calopteryx splendens | reverse complement strand
AACCTAGGTCGTGAATAAATATTATATGTGGAAATTTACTAAGTGCTTTTTGTAATTATAGATTTAGAGGCTTGAAAGTAGATGCACATAACAGCTTTTTTTTGTTCTTGCTGCTGCCCAATCGTGTTCATTACCAAATAGCATGATTCTACTCAATCTTACCATTGTCAACATAAACGCAACATGAGCACAATTACCTCTCACACAGCTACTGGAAACCACATCAGACAATGCCTCAACTTGTGGTCATCTAAAATTTTACACAATTTTTCAAATTTTATGCGCACCGAACCCACAAGAAGACACACACAATTCCATAATGGACCCCAAACACACCACCTCTCTTGAGCGAGTGGTCTCACCTTGACGGCTGGATCAGAGGCCGAAGTGGACCGCGAGTGGACGGGGGCCGTGGAGACGGTGAGCAGCAGTGACGCCACTCGGCGGAACAATCCAGGCCGCCCACCATGCTGCACAACGCCCTCCACCTTGAGGGCCAGCTGCGAGCCCGTGCTCCCGCCAATGCCCCCACTGCCCATCACAAACACGCTCTCTCCAGGGACACGGGGCTGCGGGGAGATTGCCAGCTGCAAGAGTGGAGAGGACACCATTGAGACGCATCATTGCAGACCACCCCCATCCCCTCCCTCTGGCAGTAAGCCACACAGTGAGCAGACAGATTCCCTCTGTGTCAGATTGGCCAATCATCCCTCACGTAAGGGGGAGATAAATATTTATTAGAGTAGCCTAGGCTTTTGAAGTTACATATTTATAAATGCTGTGGTGGCTTCCAAAGTTGTCTGTGAAGGTAAAGTTAATTACCAATCTCAAGCGTTTACCTTTGGTTGCCATATACATACTTTTCCATGGGAATAGTTTTTACTGTTGTTGTTTCAATAAATATAAAGAGGATTCTGATTCGGGGAACTCCTAGAGTAAAATTAAAACTTTTGTTGGCAGAAAGTGATGCACTAAGTCATCTGTTCATTGCTTTACTATGCTAATTTTTTTGACTCAACGTTTCTCTCATGTTACAGCAAGCGTCTTCAGGAGCAAAGTAATTTGAGATGATCATTCCACCATCTTGTACATGCTTTAATCATCCTTTCACTTTTTAGTCATTGGCTCTGGCAACTGTTGTTGTTTATCTCCATCACTATTTTTACTTCCTATTGTCTGCCACTGGCCGCTTGGCTGTGGCCGTTGGGGCATTTGAATGTCACCCACGCAATAGGAATTTCCAGGCCTGCGTGAGGTGGAAGCCATCATCATAGATGAGGTCCTTCAGCTGATTCACAAAATTTGTAGATTCCTTAATTGGGTCCTTGCTGCAGAAGAAGCTCATTGCAACATGAAACAAACCAACCCCAAAAACCACCACAGCAACTTATTTTAAATTTCAATAAAAAGATTATATAAATCTATGGACTATCTCCTATCAACAAAGATGTTTAAAAATAAGATTGAGTAATACAGGCCTACAACATTAAGACAAGAGTTCTGTAAGCCTTTAGAACTTATCATTAATATTTTCTTGGGAGTAATAAATACTATTTTTAGCTAAAGCAAATATGGTGTATAAGCAAAATTTTTAGGCATTCAAAATGAACAAGTGATGATAAGGATGAAGTATTTGGTTTCTCCGAGACCAAAAGGTTTGCTGTTTTGTTGGAGTAAAGCATTCCAAATAGAATTGCATAATTTTCAATTAAGCATGCAATGACATCTGCAGAGAATATTTATGGTGAGTAGTATTCAGCTACCTTCCTCATACCTGCTACCTTCTCAGACAGATACAACGCAAGACAAGCAAAAACATCCCATTGAACTTGTACTATTTGCAAATTATATGCCCAAATTTTGTGCAACATGATTCCTTGGGGGTCTTCACGACGTCTCTCCCTGGAGATATTTAAAATGCAAAAAAGAGCTGTGAAGACTATTTCTAGTAAACAATTCACCTTCCTGACCGATTTTCACAAATCTGCAACTTCTTCCTGTTCCATGCATTTACATATTGTGTATATTGTTGTATGTCAAAACCTACTTGCAAGACTTCCCTGTTTATTCTGCCTTCATAACCACTCTACCAGGTCTAAAAATCTTCTGCACTATATATCCATTCACACAAAAACAATCCAACTAGGACCCCATGAAATGGGTCTGAGATTATATAACGAACTGCCTGCTAATTTTAAGCGAATCACTTGCAGTAATACTTTAAAACCAAAATTGAAAAAAATTCTTATTTAATAAAATATACTATCCTATAAGTGAATATCTATATGATGAACTATAATTGTAATTTCTTTGTACGATACTTCCTCTTTACTGATGTAATGACTTTAATGTATATATCTGATTTGTGTAAATGACATCCACTTGACATGCCTTACATCATGTATGCACAATACTGTGGTCTCTGGGAAAATAAAAACATTATTATTAAACTTGGCGATGTCACTGTTAGTGATGATTGTTAGCACCACGTGGAAGGGGGAGTAAATAGGAACATGCATCAATTTTACCAAATTTTTTAACAAAATGTTTTTAATTACTGTAACACACGTTACCTTCACACTCGTTGACTGAAGAACTTGAAAGAAAAATCGAGGGAAGCAGAGAGCGGTGTCGGTCAGAACCTCTACTTGCTTCACCAAGCATTCAACCAACTAGAATAAAAAGAAATGGTTTGATAGAGGGCCAAGGAAAAAGAAGGATGGGCATGAGGAGGGCATTTCATTTCTTCAAACAGAGTGGTCCACACATCTGGCCAAGATAGGCAATTCAAAATCAATGCCATACTCTGTAATCACTGAAATGTGTTCACTTTTACAGAGACCATATAAAAGAGAGAAATATATCCTTCCAAAAATTAATTTCAAAGCACCAAAGTTCTCATTTTTAATTCCGACCATGTGTCTAGGATGCATTTCCTTTACAACTGATAAAGAAAGACCTTTATTTATTTCACATTGTATATTTACAGAGAGTAGAGAGAATACCAAACCAAGACTCTTAATTATCATGCATAACAATAATTCAATAAAAAAAGATATCTAACCTTAAATTTTAACAATGAAGTCAATGAAGAAAGAATAAACAAGAATATATGTTAGCTTAATCAACACAATCTTAACTTAAAAATACTTCTAAAGTGGAAATAAGAAATATTCTATTATGAAAAAAATAATGATCAAAGATGACAGTTGACGCAAATGATGATGGTGAGATGCATGATGCTGACTAGAGTATTCAATAGAGGGACTCTCCACAATTCCATAGTCATCATATGCACACCTGAAGCCTCTGCTATCTCATCATCACCTGTGCCATTAAGAACTTCCAGGGTAGCTAACACATGAAAAAGAGAAGCTTTCCTGCAAAGAGGCACATAACTGTATCCACCTGAATCTAAGAAGACTCTCATTTGGTTGGCTTGTAAAACATAAAAAAAAGATCAAATTTAACCTCAAATTTGCAAAAATTATATATTTTTAAAATTTGAGATTGCCATGCAATATCCATTTTGTACCCCAATTTTCTAGAATATTTCTAGTCTTTTTAATGTTTAACAACAGTCGGCAGCAACTAGAAAAGAACCATTCAGATTTACAACAAATTAAGTTAAAATATTTGATTTGAGACAACTAAAAATAAAAAAGGGCATTGAAAGACTGTACACTCCAGCTTCAGCAAATAAATAAATAATATATATCTTTTGAAAGCAAAATAATCCCTTTATCAGAAAACACAAATTTCTGAGCACCATGAAATGTACCTTTCTCAGTCCAAGAATAGCATTTAACAATTTTACAATATTATTAATCACCATCGTTCAAGGCACCATCACATTTTTCCTTTAAGTCTTCATTGCTCTCAACTTCAAACTGCACTACTCAAAATTACAAAATTAAATGTACAATTCAACAATTTTAGGAGTTTGAAAGAGTGATTTCAGCATTAGCTTTTTTCTATGTTGTGGTAGGTAGCACATGCAAAATTGAAATGTGCCATCTGCAATGGGGTAACTGATGATTATTATTAGTCGAAACAATATTCCTTTTTCTATAATATGTTTCCAGTTATTACTACTCATTTTATTTCAATAGTCTATGCAGTGGAGCATCTACAGTTATTATAATATGATATATGTATTCACTATGCATAATATTATAAATTGTTTAATTATATATATATATATATAAATACAGTCATTGCACCACAAATTAACATACTATGTATTCCAATAGGAGAATACTCCTGATGTGTGCCATTGGAAATTTTACTCCTAAGGTAACAACAGCAACAGTTTTCTGCTTGACTTAACAGCAAGTAGTAGAATTTCTCAATCGTAATGAGCAAATAAAAAAAACAAAACTGCTATTCCATATAAGACGGAGTGGAATTGCAGTGTTGTTTTTTTGTGCTCATCACGGAGGTCTTCTTAGATTTGAATGAGTGCAGTAACTGTATGTCCTTTTGAAGGATTACCAATACATACATTACTCACTGGAGCTCCTGTTCTGCTGACAGAAACAGGCCTCCATGCAAGAAGGCCTGGCTTTTTTATGCAAAATCATTTCACTCATTGTGCATTTTCTGACATTTATCCTCACTTATTTTGTATTTAATATAAACTGCAGTAAGTATAAAAATACGGTAGTGAATGATACACGATATAGAACTTCCATGATGAATATATAACAGATAAATTCTTCTCAGGGAATCCAGCGAGTCAAGTTTTCCATTTGTGCCAATGTCTCGTCTCAATTCTCAATCACTGTAGGTGATTCATCAAAATACATAGTATCTTTTGTGGTGCCATTCAACCACGCTACTCCTGCCTCAGTGAATTATTTACAATCACAGTCTTCAGGAGTTTTGAAGCAAAGATTTTCAGAAATCATGAAAATGATTATAATTGAGACTAGCATTGAAATGATGGCAGAAATGGAAGACTGATCAGGGTTGATTACTGCGATATGATCAACTGCCAGTGGTAAGAAAATGTCACCCTTCAAGTATACGAGAATACTCTTACCAAATGCGTGATAGCCTTTGTTTCTCGTTCTCCCTGAAACAACTGCCGCCCAACAGAACTTGCCTCTTGAATACTGCTGAGTAAATGCTGCGTTTCAAGGTTGCAGTGCTGCCAACTAAAAACATAAATTATTTATTATCAATTAAGAAGGGGATTAGTTTGAGGATATGAAGTACCTTTAATCAGCTATAACAACAGCAAATGCCAAGCATGGATACATGAGATTATTAATTGAAGGCAGTATTGTAGCAGCTGGTTAGCTTGATAACCATCAAAATGTGGCATGTGACACTATCATAAACTACAATACGACTATGAAATTACTATTTCATTATCAAGAGAGGAAGCAATATTGATTCAGACAAATATAAGATACATCTAAGAGATTGCTCAAAGGAAATATGAAGGCATTTTAGTTTAGTCCTCACTCAATCAAATGTCCCCATTTATGAGTAATAATGAAAGGAAAATTCACGGCAGCTGGCATGGAAACAAGAGAAAAAGACAAAGTGGTGCAAGACTTGTGTGGCTATGGAAAAGACTATTAAAAATTATGCTATTTCAATAACTGCTCCAAAGAAATCAGTTGTCATGGGTTCTTTCAGAGGACAGAACTTCACTCATTATTGAGTCACACCTGCAATTAGGCATTCATTTTCATATTTTTTACTAAATACTCATAGTAGCAAGTGCTATCTTCCTATAGATAGAGTAAAAAAAATAATTACAAACTTACCCGGTCAATTTACCAGGTATTTTAATGACTGAAGTATTTTCCTCTGAATCAGAATCGAAATATTCATCCACACTGTCACTCCTCATTAATATCCCCAAAATTGTTTCCTCAAAGTTTTGCCTTGTCTCTCGACACATTTTCAAGTGAGCAAAAAATGTGAGTTGAATAATGTGCAAATAGAGAGAGAATACACTCTAAACTGAGAAATGGTAACAAACCTCAAGTGATCGTGTGAACTCAGGAGGATGTGAATATCACTGCTTGCTAGATACAAAGCTGAAGTGAGAGAAAAACTCGTGAAAGAGGAATATATATATGCATATATAAGTGCAGATGGAAGATGTAATGGGTCTGTTTTCGAAGAAACCAGTGAAAAACCTATCAGCTCAGTGAAAAAGACTGAAATGACAGAACAAATCCATGCATACAACTGTGTTAGCAACATAGGAGAGAAAGTAATGGGTTTTCCATGATCAATTTTCTAATAAACCCAGGAAATAAGTAAATAACATTCAAATCATACAAAACATTAAAACATCAGATATTTTGTAAATGCTGAGTGTTTACAAATGTAAAATTATAAACTCAGAGCGGAACCAAGGAAATTTATTTCTGAGGTTAAATTTTTTGACTAAGCAACAAAATTTTCTCACTTTTACACTCCCTTCTCCCTCAGATACTATCGTGTATACTTGAAATTGGTTTCCCAGGATAGTTAACCCCTGATGGATATACACAACGTTCGGCATTTAGCAGAGCTAACGCTCGTGACGTGTACCTTCAACATTAGGCACAAAAGGAACATAAAAACGTCAGCAATTTTGTATCTCCTCTCTTGCACAGCCCTTGATCATCTAGAGGTGAACAACCCATTGCCCTCCACTCCATCATCACCGCCAATATACAAAACCAAGGCAATGCAGGAATAATACACAGCCTGGTTAACGCACACATGGATAAACAGGAGTTTACTGTATTGAAATCGCTTCCAGAGGAGCACATAAGCAGACAAGCTAAGCTGGGGAAAAATTGTACAATTTTGGTAGCTAAATGACTGAACAAAAATTAGCACAATACACTACACATGAGGTGAAAACCCTAGCTATCACAGGATAGCTTTATGCAAATTGAACACAAAATATTTTAATGAAAGATAACTTGCAGCTAATTTCGCACAACCCAACCCAAAGGAGCTCAATATTAATGGTTGAAGCACATACCTTAGATCCAAGACCGCTTCTGACTTTGAGCTGCTGAGACTAACTCTTTCTATATTAGTGGCCATTAGAACGCACATTTGCTGCAGTCTAATGATGTTTTATGTCAAGAATAAACACAGTAGAAAATCACAAATCAAAGAGCAGAAATTCCTTTGCGCATTATGATAAGAGCTAACCTTTCAATGCCGGATTTAAATATCCCATAGCAGACCTTCACTGCTGGATTTTTATTTGGCTCATTAAATTTTTCTTGATTTCAATTCAAATATCTACCATCTACATTTTATGAACCAATTGAGATAAATTGTCCATAAAAAGTCTAATGTGGGAAAAGCTTTGTGGAATCACATAAGCATGCCCTTTTTACAAAGGAGAGTGAATTATGAATGCAAATATTTATTGTTCAAAAATAGAATGCATATAGATTTACTCTACAATAAAAGTTTTAATTAAATTTAATATAATTATGAGTGAAAAATATATTTCATGACACTCCTTACATCTTGGTGTGGAATTTCTCAAAACAAGGATCTGCACCGCGACCCGCATTTCTTAAGGTCAGGTCCTTTTTAAACAGATCTTGTGTATGCTAAATGACTCGTCAAATGCCAAATCACACCAGGCAACTTTACAGCATGCAGCTCCCAAGTTGGGTGGGCTACAACAGTGCACAAGTAGTCAAAACATATTACAAAAAGGATACATTTGAATGTTGGCCAAAGAGCTGGGATCAGCATCAAAAGCTGACTGGTACAGCTTCCAGTATAGGTCACTGCAGGCTCGAAATTCCTTAGCACACTTGCGCAGCTGAAATAAGAAAGAAGTGGTACCCTTCTAGTGGCCATTAAATTTTACAAACAGACCATCGCAACCTCATTGGCAATAAGATACGGGAAATCATCCATAGCAATATAATTTTATAAACCGATTTTTCTCTACTAATACTGTAGGATAATAATGTAGACATTCTTTCACTGTAGAACCTCAAAAATTGCTAGTTGATTAGAATTATTATAGACAATGTTTTTCACAAATTTTATTAATTCAGTGTTTTCACATTGAAGATAAAATCTAATGTCATTTTAATGCAAATAAATTAAAATAGAAAGGGAAACTAGGAAGATGAGTTCATGAAGTTATTCAATGCACCTGAGTTTACTGATTCAAGAAAAAAACAATTCTGGACATGGATTTCCTATCGTCTCACATAATACTGCTTCTTATGTGACACCATGACTTTAAATCAGAGCCCCAAATGGGCCAAATACCTTTATAGCCTATATTCCTTCTAATTGCAGTGTGGACACTCTTTACTCAGTCATTGACCCTTATTTTCCTGGCAAGGGTGACCTTACCAGGGCCAATCACTTCTCCAACTGTTACAGTTTGCAAGGCCAAGGAATGTGCTTAGCCCTTCCACCAATGTAATTTACTTCATTGTTTTTAGCATTCACCCAAAATAAAAATATAATTGCAAGGTAAACAGAAAATAACCAAATATGGAACATGAAAAATATGTATCACAGTTAGCCATCTTATATATAAATTCCCCCTTGTTCGTATTTTAAGTCAGGTAAATTACACTGCTAACAGTTTCCCCATGTTTTTATGCAAAAATATATTATTTCAGGAAATGACCACATTCTTACAAAAAGTAATATATATCGAATACAACATTCTGTTAAGTGGTGAATTCTTCTACCTGAGACCTGATGATGTTTATAAGTTGATGAAAATTAAGTTTCTGAGGGAAGGGACTGGGGGCCCACTGAGAGGGGTCACTTATAGGGGTAGTATGTGTGTATACATGACGTTTGGCGCTTAGTGGAGGTTAGCTCATGACGTGTACATTCAACATTAGACATGAAAGGTTTAAGGAATATAAAGTCAATGCCAGCAAACTTGTATCTCTACTCTTGCACAGATAGGTATCTCATTAAGTGCAGGGTTCTCAATCAAATCCTCATGAGCCTTTGATTCCCCATCTTCTGTGTCAGAGGCCTCCCATAGAAGATCACCCTCAGTGCCACCTATTGAAATGGAAGTGCAGAACTTCTTGCATTCGTTTCTTCTGACATGTCTCCCAAAAGATGCCTTAATACAATTTCCAAGATGTGTCAAAGAAAGCTTTTGAATATGCCCATAGGGTATATTTAAAAATTTCTCCTTCATTACCTACTTGGAGAAATAATTCTTTAGATTATCTATCAAGATCTTATTCACCCACAAATTTGAGTTGGCTGGTATGATGACCAAATTGACTTTCACCCCGCAGGAAATTTAGGACAGACGTGAATGAGCAAATTTTTACCTTTAAATTTTTATTAAAATATATATAGATATTCAATGGTGGGAAAATCGAAAGGCTTGAAAAATAGCCTCGAGTAGTGGTATTATTGAATAGCATCAGTTAAATAGACATGTTCCTCTCACTACTTTCATACTCATCACACACCAGTACCTTTATTTTTAGGAGGAACACTACAATCATAATAAAGGTTACGTACAGGAAGACGACCAATTGCACCTCTTTATTTGAAACTAGAGAAAATTATAAGGCACTACTCAACTACGGAAAACTATGACACTTAGATATCAAATGTTTATTTTAAAATCTGGATAATTTGTTCTTTAATATTCTTTCGCAAAACACCTGTAAAGTGATCATGGAAAATTGACAGGGCCACATTACACTGGTTCTGATACCACTACACAACAGACAAATAAAAGTAGTGTAGATAATTTCTCATATTAGAACTTATTACCTGGACATCTGCTTGATTCCCTCTGTGACTTGCCCTGGGAATATATCCAACAAGTACTCTGTGACACCCAAGAGGTGCACCTGGTCTCTGTTTCCACACTAATTCAAGCCTCTCTGCTGCCGAGCTGCTTAGTAAAACAAATCCAAACTATGACACCAGGTGTGGTTATCTTTAAGCATCATCTTTGCATTTTGAACAATTATTGGTGGGAGTTTTCTTCCATCAGCCATGCAAGTGAACATTACAGTCATTTTTAGGTTTTCATTGCCCTATGTTTTTATGAGCATAAAATATTG
>LYUA01001746.1:16914-28460 GCA_002093875.1 Calopteryx splendens | reverse complement strand
ACTCTATGATACCTGGGATCGTTATTTTCATACCTAAATGTACATATACAAAATCGCAAAGCTATCCGCGAAGCTACCTAACAGTGGATGGATGGAATTGCACTTTTCCTTTTTTGCGTTTTTTATATGGCATCTATGGTCTCTCCCTCCTCTAAAGACTACTTTATTTCTTACTCTGACTATCAATATTATTTTCATCATTCTTCAGTAGCGCCACGTTTCCACATTGCTTCTATTCTCTTTTACCAACAGCCCCCAATGTCTATATGCTTGATAGCCATAGAAAGTAAATTCCATGCTATATAAGTTTTAACGATACTATGCCTAGACCAGTTCTATTATTGGCCGTCAGTAATTGTTTCTTCTAATAGAATGCCTTCTTTTCCTGTAATATTCTGCCCTCTATCTCTCTCTCTCTCTCTCACTTCTTCAATCGCTGGTGATCTTACTGCCTAAATATGAAACGTCTACCGCTTGTTCAAATGTACCCAACTTTGCCCACTCTAGTTTTAAAATCGTCCTCCTTATGTCGATTGCAGACCTCCACGTTAATGTATTTATTTTTTATCTTGGGATGTACTTTTTCATCCCCTTTTGCAAACAGCCTCCATTTTCCTCAGGTCTTCTTACATTCTACAAATATAGCTATGTTTCCCGGAAGTCGCAGCATATTTATTTCCTTTTTCTGTGTGTACGCCATCACATATTTATTTCCTTGACCTCGTTAATCGCCATCTCAATGAAAAAATTAAATATCGGGCCGTAATGAGCAGACTCGCAGCATTTCTTTCTTTATTTTTGTCTCTTCCTCTTTGCTTCATCTCATCTAATCAGCGGTTCTTTTCTCAATACTCAGGGCGTATCAATCTGCTGTTGTTTCATAAAAAAATAATCACACACGTAGCAAATATTTCTGTCCAATCTGCTATTTGATGATGATATTTTTCATAGCGATTGAAATTAATTTGTTTTCTGGTCAGGAGGTGGTGACCCATTGCGTGGAGCGCCACTGGTCGTGGGGCCCGCTGGCTCACGGGCAACCCTAGCTTCAGCGAAGTGGTGCGATTTTTTTCGGGGACCGGTGACACCACAGAAGAACCATAGAGAAAGAAACTGGCTTCCCTTATTACCAAGTGAATAATGATAATAATAATTACGCCTTTATTTAGGCGAAGTTAGGGCCTATAAGGCCCTGTCTTACATTAAATGTGAATGTGTGAATTTCACACCCCGCATAGGACATGGTAGTTGACCTCCATTTCATTTGTGTAATCGAACTTCAAGTTGAAAACTGATTTTTTTCATCCAAATCATCGAATGAATATTCAACATCACACACGCTACCTATGAAGGACGTAGAACAACCGCTGAGCAAGCCCTCCCTTTACTACTTCTCAACTTCCTCGTCCACATTTGAATCCATTCAATGGAATATATTCATTAACAAATATTATTAATTCCTAATCAGGTTTTGAAATGAAAATAATTTTTTCATTCAATATATGAGCATCAAATTCATTCATCCGATACTCAACTATGTATAGAACCTTAATCCTTTTACCTTCTAAATAATTGACAAAAAATTCTTACCTTTCAATAATTTTTCTGAATAATTTTTTCTCAATGAGCATTATCGTGCCGGGATTTAGTTTTCCTAATACCCTCTGTATTTTCTATTTCATTTATTGATATCTAGATAAAAAAACCAGAATATTTGTTTACAGAACTGGTTGTCGTCCAGGAGACTCATTAAAATTTTAGCCACCTAGGAATTCAGAGGGACTAGATTTTGAATGTGTGAACCTTTTCTCTACAAATATAAATATCGAAGCAGCATGAGTTGTACTTTGGGTCGTAAATAAAATCGTTTTTATTTGAAAAGACCTTTGTGCATCAAAATGTTTGCATTCTTTCATCGGACAACCATTTATATGATGTAAAAATGTTACAATGAAAAATTATTCCTCTGATTTTTCCATCAAAAAAATTCGCACATTCGACATTCGACATAGATATGTCATAGATTAGTGAAATTATTCCTTTAAAATCATTGAACCCTTAACGTTCACAAAGAGCTAAAGAAGTTTTATCGCATATTTATAGCTATATAGTGCATTAGAGGTAATTAATTAAAAAGACCCATTAATAAACAAGATATGGAATTGGTTGAAAAAAATGGTATCAATGAATCCAAAAAATATATTTTGATTAATTTCAACAAGGTGTTTCGATTAATGATTTTTTTCGAAATTCAGGAGTAAAATTCGAAAGACAGGTTGCACTGTACTGGGGTTGTGTGTTTGTCCAGTGGGTGGAGCGCTAGACTGCTATGATTCTAATCCGAATGATACCTCTGGGCACCCTCAGCTTTATTTAAGCTGTGTGACTTTTAAGGGTAACATCTTCCTGGGAAACCTCAGCTTGACATAAGGAAAAGAACTGGCCTGACATGCTACCAGGTCTTGTTTGCCCTCGCATATGGAATATTTCCGTCCACTCGCTCTCTCTCTCAAAACCTTCATCACGTCCCAGTAATACTCTTCATTGACGATCTAACCTCGTGGAGGAAACTCATGATGAACGATATCCAACCAGCCAAAAAGGTTTGTCAAAATGACGTTCTCATTTGAACAACTGGCGTAGATTATTTTGTCTCGACGAGTAATTTCCCACTCACGGTGACGACTGCTCTTTTGTTTTGGCATCATAAGTTTCACAACCTTTTATAATTTATTTAAAGAATTTTCGATCAACAGTCTAACGACCAAACTGATTCCGACTAACTCTGACCCGGGTCCCTTTCCGTTCGTCCGCCAACAAACGCAGCACAAATTTTGACTCAACAACGTTTATGATGATTTTTGCAATTAATACCGTATGGCCTCAACCTTTGGCCGATGCATATTTCATAAGAAACTTCGAGGAGAGCTAAGAGGACAAGCGTCACAGCCCTTTCTCAACTAGGGAGTCGTCCATCGACGTGGAATGCCGTCAAGATCGTTCGCCTTCGATTAAAGTTTGACGTGATTCGAAATGCTGAAACTACGTATGGCATTGCGTACGGCTTAAAAACATTCTTTCAATAAATAGCCCGTTGCGAAACATGAAAATTTTCCGTACTTTTAAACAGAGCTTCACTCAGGAACGTTGCTCTTCGAGATACTTAAATGTTAAACTCGCTGAAAATCGGTAAGGTTACTAAACCAATGCTCACTCACTCAAGGGTATTTTAAAGCTCTATTTTTGTGTTTTATTGAGACAATTGTATTTATGATCCGGTTTCTCCTTATGATAACAGTTTGACACTCTGCGTTCGCCCAAAACGATTTCCAACGAAACGAGCGGATTTTCTCAGAATCTTGTTAAATTCCGAAATCGGGTCCTCCTGCACAGGACCCCAAACACCCAACGCGTATTCAAGGAGAGTTAAGAAATAACACTTATTAAGAATGACTTCTTCATTCAAGTTATTCGCCAATTTTCGTTTGAGTTTGCCAAAATGGATTGAATCAGCATATAATTCGAACGTGTCTTCCCCATGGTATGTCCGATGTTAATGTGACTTCGAAGCACTTACACCTTACAGACCGTTTGATCATGTCATGTCTCAGCATGTGAGCCTGTCATGGTCAAATTATCTGATGTTTCTCGTTATTCGCAATTAATGCAGCTCATATAATGAGGAAAAGGAGGGAGCCAATCACGAATCCCTGAGGGGTTAATTACACAAAATCGGAACGCAATAATCAATGAGAGAGAAGAAATACTGATAGAAATCAGAGTATTCATTTTCAATAGTCATGCTGTTCTCAATATGTTTGCACTTCATTTTGATGGTCCGTGGATGGCTTACCATGCTCAGGGGCAACACCAGCGACTGGAATAAGCTATCCTTCACCCACACCAACGTCTCCTTCATTTCGACAATATCTTTTCGGGTCGTGTCGTTCAGCACGTAATCATCGACAACACACATCAGGAAATAGATGTGCTGGAACGCCTGAAATAAAACGAGAAATAATTAGTAGCGCTCCCCTTTCATTTCTGAGATGGTCCAAATGGAAAGCATAAGGGTCTTCTCTTATAAATAATATATTAGTATCGCGGCCTTATCAAGGTACGGGGTCTGCAAAATATAGCTTTAGTTTATATAAACTATAACTATGATTTTTTTACTGCTCCTTAGCCCACATTTTTTTCACCGTATTCGCATGAAATTTTGGTACAGCACCAAATTTGTGACCGTGATAAGCTGATTGCATGAAGTTGGGTAGGTCTAAAAGAGAAAACATCATTCGTGTGGAGTGTTTCGCCATTTGTATTGGATTGGAGAAGTGCGCCAGTGGAAAAGTAAAGTTTTGGAAACCTGGTGATGAAGGAAGACATGTATGGATTTTGACGTATTATATCACAATTCAGATATTTTGTGACTATCCCATCATAATAGGGCAAAGGGTGTTTAAGCAAAAAAACATGCATTTTAAACGTAACATAAAAAGTCCACCTTTCCTCCTAAATAAATGTTTTTCAGACAAAAACAACACTGAAATTGCGCAATTTTGAACAATCCTACTTCTCAATGTAATGTTTTGAAGAAGTTGGAGACCACATTGTTTTATAAGTTTCAAGAGGTAACTTGCGGGGCTGAGTAAAAGCATAGAGAAACTATTTAATTTAATCAGGAAAACTAGAAAAATTCATCGTATTTAAAAGTTTTAACCAGGTGGACATCATGCAGTTAGCCTTCCAACGGAAAAGCACGATTTTTAGTCAGTATAACTTAATGATAATAGTCTTGATCTAGTAACTAATAAACTTCCGTTGCACTGTAAATTTTGATCAATAAACAAACGCATTGAAGCACCCTTCCAATTCCTCTGGTCTTTAATGGCATAAAGCGGAGAAAAAGAGCATTAAATTTGAAGGCGCATAGCTGGCAAAATAAATAATTCCATTAAAATCCTAATGTCTCACTTTAATAATATCGTAATTATAGTCATACAAACGTGCTGATAATTTACAAACTTTAATTTTCCTCTATTTTTTGAGAAGCTAATTTAGGAAGATCAATTACAAGGATTCTCCGTCTTCAGAATTGTTTTACTCCATGGTGGTGATCGATTCATCGTGATGTGCATAAAATCTTCAGCTCAATCAGCACAGAGGTTGCTACGGTTTTTGTAAATGGAAAACACAAAAAATCAAGCGATATGTATCTAAATATTTAAAAGTGATTTTTATGACAGTTTTACTGTTTGTAAAATTTAATCTTTTATAATACCTATCCCATCTTTGCTTACTCTAGGACTATAGGGCACTTCATTCAGACCACGTACACTTGGACCCCATTCACTTAAAGTTCCTCTTACCATCTCAAAAAAATATTACTTTGATTTATGAAATGTAGTTTTGTCATTTAGGATGAGCAGGTCCATCAATTCAAGTATTTTCATCACCTCTTATTGTGGCGACAAACAACATATAATTTAAATTTTATTTACAGCTATCTTGACGAAATTCAAGAATTTTTAAAGGGAAGGTCTCCTCGGTTGAGAACAACATACTGAGTAGAGTTTTCCGAAATATTTTCCGTCACTTCTTCGGCCGGATGGAAATTAATTTCAGCGTTTCCCGCTTTCTATGCGAATGAATAAGTCGACACGAAGCGTATATATACGAGTGCCAATAGTTGAGGTTATCGCGTGATACACCATCTATCGAATTTCAGCCCCCAAAAACATTTGTCGGCACTCCCGCGGATCTGGAACGGAAAAAGGTGCGACCGCCAAGGACTAGTAATTTATATTGAATCGAACAACAGGGCAGCGAACGCTCCATTAGTTTGGAAAGAAAGGCTCCCTTTAGTCGTCCAGGTAGATTAATTGCCAGCGCACCCGAACTGGGCCGAACTCCGTGGGGGGTCCATTGAAGTGGGGGGGGGTCGCTCTCTCCCTTGTCCCCCCGGGTGGATACTATTCCGAATGATCCCAATACACTCGAGCCGGGGAGGGCTTTTGTAAAGTTGGAATTTAATCATCACAAAGCGATGAAAATGGAGCATCGGAAAGTAGGGAGATCCACCGCATGGCATATTCATTCGCATTATTGCTGCTGTGCGATGTCACATTTTTTTTCGTTGTGATGATTGGCCAAACAACGTTTCCAGATTCCATTTTTTTACGGTACCTATCGGTACTTTTTTGTCGTAACTTTACGGAAGATATCTCTCCGTATTGAAAATGGGATGTAGCGCTGACCTACTTTATATTGAAACATTGCGTTTTAGGAAGGTTGTGACGTTTCATTTCGTGACGGCATGTTGTTAAGAGGTGGGCGATTCGCATCTTTGACGCTACACGTGCATCCGCATATTTTCCATCACCTACGAAATGATTCCTCCATCTCTGTTCTCCGTTGAATTTGAACGATTTCCAGTCAATCTTGCCTTTGCTGGAACATTCATGAGCACGGTCCGGGAGAGATCACATGGACACGGTTTCCATTTGTTGACCGGAGGACTCGTATCCTTCCCATGATGCCCTTGGACAACCCCGTCTAAAATTTCAAGGGGTACGCTTTTCTTATAATTAGGAGTACCTACGTTGGAAACCAAATGGTGGGAGAGGATCTGCCCCCCCTCCCTTGTCACTGTTACCCTGAATGTGAATGAATTTCACACCCGTTAAAGTTTAGTTTTGGAATGAGCTGTGTCCTCTTACCAGTCGAAAACAACCTTTGGGTTGGTTAGGTCCCGCGATGAGGACGATCTGCTTGGGATGAAATTACTCAGGACGTACTGAGAAATATTTTCTGTCAATTCTTCTGCCGGAAAGAAATTATTTATAGGCGTCTCCCGCTTTATATGCGAATGAATAAGTCGACACGAAGCTTATCTACCATAATAATAGCTAAGGTTATCGCGTGATGCACTATGATCTACACTATCTACACGTTCCAATCATGGAACGTTCACATTGAAGACAATGGTATAGTGCGATGGAAGCCACCTATACCTGCAAATAACCTCAAGCGCGATATGCGTGTGGCAGGGGGTGTAAGGATACGGGCCACGAACAATAGCAGGAGTCTTTTAATGTGAGACATGTGTTTCCGGATGTCTCATGAACGCTTCCGGCCCACCGAAGTTGCATGAGACTGGAATTATTATTATTATTATATAGGTGTCGCAAAGCGAGCGTAAGTGGTTAAATAATTGAACAAGTGGATGATTTTTATGGTAGGCTGTGTAAGGAGAGCGGAATGGGGCAGGAAAATTGCTGGTGATGTGATGTGTGGAGTGTAAAAAAAAAGAATGATTGTCTAAGGGGGCAAAAATGTTGGGGTTACAATCCTCCCCACACTCTTTTCTATGGAAACAAAACTTTGGTAACTATGCCATGAAAAGCATAAATGTCGGTTACATTCGATGGGCATTGGGTAGTTGAGGAGAGTACATGGTTGAAATATGAGAGCTAGAGTGAGGGGTGAATAGGTTTTGAAAGAATAAGGACTGGATGCACCGTTGATGGTAGCGTATGAAAGAAGTGAGCTCTTTTAGTTTTAGCCATATCAAGAGAATATTGAGAGAATGAGGCATTTTTAACTTAACTACACCGAAAGAGAACGGCGAGAATGCATGTATGAACGACTTGTAGGTGAGGTTCATTCAATTCAGTTATTGCTTCGTCGTTTTTCATTGAAAATTTAAAAATATCCCATAGTAATGTCGTGCGAGTAATCACAAACCGTGCTCTCTTCCGATCACAGAAGCCCTGAGGAAAGTTATAAAAAGTAAATAAAACTCATAATTCAAACTCTACCCCACTCTGCGTAGCATCGTTGATCGTTCCAACATTGTAATATCCAGCAGCATATCTACTACCTTTTTCAGCATTGCATTTCGAAAGGAATGCGCTCTGGGACGAGGATTTTCGCAAAGTTATGTGGATGCCAAATGTGCAATAGGTGTATGGAACGGATTGCCCCGATGCGCCATTTTCGTCCCTTTCCCGTCCGGGCGATTCCGCTTCACAGATAATAAATACCGCCTTCTTCTTCTTCTCCATCCCTGTGTTTCGCAAACGCAAATGCGGGGGAGGGAGGGAGGGATTGGAGAGATTAGAGTGCCGTCTGGAAACGCGGAAGGGCACCAGGAGGGGACGCCGCCGCGCCGAATGGCCGAACGATCGGAAATGACAGTGCCGAAACGACCCCCGCGCCCTCCGCACATTACCTGGCGGAGCGCGCACGCACTGAATTACAGCGAATTCTCCCCTTTTACGGCGAAATTTATGACGATCTTCGAGTCCGTGGACCGGACGTGGATTGTCCTCTAATGGGTTCCATCGGAAATCGATATTTGAACCGCAGCGTGGGAGAATTTTCTGCCTATCTGTGTGTCTGTGTGCGTGTGCCATTGTCTTGAGGCGGGAAATGGCGCGAAGCGAGGGAGCGCCCTCGGGCGAAATGTTGGAAAAAAAAAAGAAAGAAAGAGCGTTGGAAAGCGAGCGGTGCGTCCTTCGAGCTTCCTTTTTCCATCGCGCGTTCGTCTTCTTCGAAATGAGGAAATAATTTCACTCCATCGGTTAGAAGTTCTGTGGGTGCAACCTCGGCAATTCAACACGAGTGTGAATCCTTAAAGGGGAATTGAGTCTCCCCCGAAACATGAAATGAGGTGTAGGTAATTAAGGGGAAATTTCTAAAACAAATACTTAAATCTCCTAAAAAATTGCTCAATGTCCCGGTTTCATCGTTGTCCTGTGCGTCTATAAAAAAACATCTCAAAACGAGTGTCTCATCAGAATGAGGCTGTTACGAAATTATTGGGAATTTTCATCCTCTTAGCACTATTTAAGTTTATATTTTAACACGGCGTCATATTTATATTGAATATAATCTCAAAAAGAAATTAGCCGCGAGTCGATGTTTTAAACTTCAAAGTCTCTCTCATCCTGTTAGGTGGGCCGCATCGCCGCAACGTGACCTGTTCGTCAAGTTTCCCCGTGCCCTTGCCCGTCCACACCGTTTCAAGGGTCAACCATACCCCATAGTGATATCAGGAGTAGAGGACCGCGGACGCTCAATCTCTGCTATCCCTTAATTTGTTTGCTAGTTCCCTAAATATCCTCAGGCCTCCGCGCATGCTCTATTCTCAGATTTTGCCCGAAAAGCCATAAAAGTGCCCACCTTTTCGTATACATATCCATAGAGAAAGAGGGAGAGAATGAGAGACCAATTCTGTACCCTCATCGTTCCTAACCCCTCGCTTGCCCCAAAGCACTTCCCCCCAAACCAACATATATTAAAACCCTCGCCCAAAAAAAAGGCAATTAGCGCCGAGGGAAGAAGGATCCGGCCCGCATTCGAACTCCATTCCCAATGTCTTTCTCCACCTCATTTCCGGTCTTCCTCCTTCGCGCCCATAAAGCCCACTTTTTATTGCCCTTCCTCGATCTTGGCGCCAGCTCCCTAACCGTTACACGGTTATTTAAGCGATTACCTCGTTTATATCAACGCGTTGAAACTCCTTGCAAGCCACGAAAAGCGATTCAGAAAAGGAAATGACTGGGTGCGCATGACTAGAATGGGATATAAGCGATAGGCAATTGTTTTTTAAAAATCTCTGGCAGCAATTCCACGTTCAGCTGAGGCAAAATTCTCCCGGGAGGAGAGAGGGGTTGGGAACTGCAGGGTGTTGACTCCACAGCACTCACCTTCCACGGCTTCTTTGTGGTTAGCCTTCCTCATAGCTTAGTGATTCGACCAAAAAACACGTGGAGGTGGGTCAATAATTGGTTCTCCACGTGATCTAAACCTTGTGGGACGTAACAGAGAGCGGGGTCAAACACATTTTCCCCAAATGAAGACGTCCAGAGGGGAACAGGTTTTTGAGGAAGATGTCTGATTTGTTTGATTAAAAAAGTATAATGCAACAATGATACTAAAAAGTTAAATAAATGGTGCTATATAACTCGTTTGCGTTCGTCAAGTTAACTTCATTTCATCCTAGAGGTGTTTAAAACAAAAAAATCATCTTTCGGCGGCCAGACATTTAAAAAGTAATGGAGTGTGACTTTAATAATTTACGTTTGCTCTTAGTTAAAAGCATAAGGCTATCGCTGCAATTGGCTTTCATCATCAAGCTTGAAAAATAATATTCATGCCATTCATCTGCGTGACTATTATGCTACTATCTCGGTTACTTTAAGTGTGAAGCTAATTGACTTCAGAAACATTGCATGCAAATTCCTTCATGTACTTAATTCAAAAAAATTTTCCTGCTTTCTCTCTATTGTTTCGTGGAACAGTGAATCCAAGAATTGTCATTTCATAAAAAAAGCGCATGTGTATATTTTTTGGAATTTATCACCTGAAATTTAAAAAATACTCTCATGATAGCAGTTAAAATGTAAACCCACATTTTATATCGACAAATTGCGTGCGTTAAATATGGAGAGGAACAAAAACACGACTCCAGGAGATGTAAAAATAAGGCATGTTCAGACTTTTAAAGTGGAAAAAACAATTTTCCAAACTTAACGACAACGGTCCAAGTTTGTGCGAAAGCTAGTTATGCGCTCAGTGAATGTCTCTCCCTAATTGCTGTAACTTTTCGCCCCAGGTAAACCTGTTTCGCATTCCTCATTCGAAGAGATGAATTCTCGATTGAAACTCCGTTATACCTACATGCTCAATCAATGCATTTACTTTTTAACATTACACTTCGTTGCTCATTCGTTGCGCTATAAATACAAACCCTCCCTCAAACGTGAGGACGACGACTCCCGCTCACCGAGCCAAGATGATCTCTTCAGGCGTGGAAAGACGTTGAATCACAAGCGAAGTGAACCACCACCGAAGCGCTGGCCTCGAAAACACAGAACTTCAAGGGCCTCCCCTCGTCTCTGGTCGCGGGCAAGTGATTGGGGGTCGTACTGCAAGTGCGGAGACTGCTGGGGAGAAAGGGGGCAGGGCGGGAGCACTAAGGCCGAGAATCCTTGGCGATTACGCACGGGCGATGCAATGGGTCCTCTGATTAAGGTACGCAATTCGCTAAGGTGATTCCATGCAATGAAATGCAACGTCTTCTTACGGTTTGAGAAATGGGAGTAGTATATACAGATCGAGGGAAGATCTTCGACCACTGAGAATTTTTACGACAAACTAATGAAGTGTGCTAAAGCATACTAAAATCGTTCATATATAAAAACAGTGATATAAGGAATTTTCAATTATCTTAAGGGTTTGAGTGACTGGTGAGGTCATCCGCGACATTCATAAAGGATTGATATACAGGAAACGCCATCAATTGGGAAAATCGTTCAGAAGTAGAACTTAACGTAACTTAATTCGCCTAATTCTTTATTTTAAACCTAAGTAACTTAATTCTGAGGGAAAATGCTTTCATTCAATTGGAGAGAAAGTTGTAGTACCGATAAGGTGTTATTAATATCATCATTATAAAAATAACCTATGCCTATTTTTTTATTGGTAATCTACCGGTTAAGGTAGGTCTCTGATGGACACACCCTAGCCGTAAACCTGTA
>LYUA01001745.1:122150-134465 GCA_002093875.1 Calopteryx splendens | reverse complement strand
TTTCGTGTCCTTGAGGGGGGGGGGGGTAGAATAAATTTTCCACTTTTCCGCGACGTGCTTTCTCCGGACTGGTCCCTTTCCCTCTCTCCCGCTCTCCCGGGGCGGCCTTGTTGACTTCCCAGGGAGTATCACGGGTCTCTGCGGGGAATGCAGTGGATTCTCTGTTGCGTTCAATTAGCAGCGGTGATAAGTGTCGTTCTTAATTTCGTTCCCACTTCTCGACGAAATACTCGCTAGGCTTTAATGCTCTTGTTTCCCTGAAAGCGAAACAGTGCACTATGCAATAGCTAGGGCAAAAAAGGATCTATATTCTTTTAAACTTTGTCCTTTAAATAACGATTACAAAGCCTCCAACTTTGTTCTCTGGGGGGAAGAAAATTTCTTTACACCAAAATCTCGTGAAACGAATTCTGCGGAGAACACTTTATCTCCTAGTTTCTCTGTTTGACGTCATAAGCATTTAATTACTGAATAGGCTTTTTTACATCAAAGTGGACCTTGCACTGCCATGAGATCGAAAATTAATCTCCAATATTATCCCATGGCATTAAATTTTTTAAACTGAGTGATATTGTAGACCAGGAAAATCGCTGGGTTTCAAATGTTTGAAAGCTGGAATTTTCAATTATATATGTCATTCCGAGAGCATAATATAAGGAAATTTTAATTAGATAACTGCTATACCCTACTTTTACAAGAATGTGTAGCAAGGCACTGATTAAAAAAACAATTACCTATAAATACATACGTAAATTTGGAGAATGGCTAATTAGAAAAGCTATTTGGTAATTCTTAACAATGAAAATCTTTCACACACGTAAATCTCATTGAATCTTAGACACAATAAATAATTATAATGGATATCACAATTAATTTCATCGATGAAGCAATAAGGTTATTATCAATTTCAAAATAAGTATATATTTTGCTTTTATGCCAAATTAACTAAATTATTTTTCCATCTAGTTGGATCAATTTGAGCGACAAGGTTTAGTTGGGTGATAAATGGCCCCACACTTTATTCAAACTTAATTTACCTAGTATAATTTCATTCATAGCTAAGGCTTTAATAATTTCAACGTTCACTCAATTCATGTTATATTTAATGCACTAATTAAATTAAAACAGCCTGAATGATACATCCCTTCGAATGAGCAACACCCGTTTAACTCTAGAAGTAGAGAAATTAGTTACACCATTCAATTTTCTACACCACTATTTAAATACTATTAATAATTCAAAGATTAATTATCTGAAGATTTCTCTGAAGCACTGTTATGAAATACGTACAAAGTTCATTCGGTAAAAATTATATAAATTGATAGCAGAAAACGACGCAATTATCAATTCAGATTTTACCGTCCGTTTATTCATTAACTTTACGATCATCATTCCCATTATTATTAAGTATTTACTTCCTGCCTTTTCGATCAGTGCTTTTAGCATATATAACAGTAACACATCACGAATGCACCAAATGTTCGCAAAATCTGTAAATATTTATCACCATCCGCTCATACAACGCGCTATAGTGCGAGTAACAGACTCAATTAGGAAAAGCAACACACGATTGACGTTTTTGCTCTGTAGATTGAAACTTAAAACTTCGCTCTCATGCTCAGCAATAAATTTGACGAAACCTTTATCGACGCGAAGCTCTGTCGTTGATAAACTAATGTACTGCCGATATGATCTCATGCGACGGATACATCGATTCTCCCCGCTTGGGTCACGCGATCGAGGTCCACGTGCCGAAGGCGACTTCAAACCCCTCCCGGTCCCCCCTTCGACGCCGCCCGCCCTCCTACCTCCCCCGCCACTTACCCACACGCCTACAATCACCTTTCACACACACATGCACACACCACCACCTTTGTGAGCGTCTCCCTGGAAAAAATCCACCATTTAACCGCAAGCGTTCAATCCTACAACACATCAATCGGCTCCGATTCCGAGGTGGGAGAGGGGAAGGGTGGAATTGGCAAATTGTTTCAACAGGATAAAAAAAGGCGATTCAAAAACCTGTACGAGAGGAGAGTGGGTACTTTTTTGGAGGAAAAGATTGGCAATTAAATAGATTTTCTAGAGGCTACAATTGCAGGGCCACTCGGAGGAGTGGGGAGGACAAATGAAAACGGAATGAATTCTGGGTAGCGGCATGGAAAATGATAACCAGCCCCCTTATTTTTTGAGCACCCAAACGTATCGAGAATCTCTTATGAGTGGGCTAGAATATCTCTCATTTTTATTCAGTCTCAAATTAATAAAAAGCATGTAACTTGGATCACAGAATGATGTATACTGGCTCATGTAATACATGATATGTGTGGCAAAAAGTATTTAAGTGAATAAAAGTAATAAATTAACGTTAAAATACAATATACTAGTCTGCTTATAAAAAGCAGAAATTATCCCTATTCACTAATTTTGGTAATGGTATTCATGTATACCACTTATCTCTCTTTAAAGGAAAAATCAACGTGAGCAAAAGCGTACCTATTGAGCGTTAGAGTCACATGTATGTTAATTGAAATTTAATGCCGCCGAAATAAAATAAAATATGGTTGAAAGCAATCTTCAAATGAATTTTCTTCGTGGAAAATTGTTCTTTACCAAACAAGGTGGATATACTTTCTCAAAAGCATTTCCTTCATTTTTTATGATTTCCAAAGGAATTATTCATGATAACGTTTTCGGCTTCTCTGTGTTAAATATGTTTAACACAGATAAGCTGGAAAATTTTATAATGAGCATTTCCTTACCTCGGTACCTGTGGGTTTTCTAGAGTAAATTAATTTTGGTAATGCAACAAAGCCATTCCTACAAGATATTTTCATTATAATTGCGAAAGGAAAATGGTTCGCCTTAACGTATTTATGTTCCGGAGAAGGTACTCTGTAAATGAAATCAAATGAAACTACATCCAAAATGCCTCTTTTTAATGTTACAGTTACCAATTTCACTTGAAAATAGAAACATTTGAGGGAATAACCGTGCATTGCAATCAAAAAATTGTCTTTAATTACGACAATGTTTCGCCATTACACAGAAATATTGATAGCTACCCTGGCACCCATGGTCGTTAGGGAAATTCTAGTTTACCTAGCCATCGTTTCCTCCTCAGCAAGAGGGTACTTTCTTAATAGTATATAGTGGAATATTACACGAGGAGGATACAGTGTAGAGAAAAGGTTGCTCAGTAACCACTAAACGACCTTTATTTAAGCCCTTTTAAAAATGGGTATGTTTGGGCATAAGTGTATGTGCATAAAACCCCACTTAGTTCAGTACCAATAGAATGAGTGTAATTTCTGGAATAAATTAATTTTGTTGATACAAGTCTATATCTAAAAATCTGATTAGGGAAAAAATCTGTAGATTTGGCAGAAATTTATTTCATAAACGACCGGTTTCGTTGAATAGTCGAAATATTGAGGACTATCCGTTAAAACCGGTCTTTTAAGAAATTATTTCTGTAAAATCTGCTAAGTTTACTATCCTACTCTTTATGAGTTTTCACTAAGTAAAGCCCGAAACCGTCGGATATTTTCACTGTAAATAAAAGTAAACTCCCCACGCTTAATTGTAAAGAAAGTGTCATGTTCGCCTCATAATAACATCCTAATGTTTCGCAATTCGTTCATTTCAAACGAATCGCATCGTCCACATTTCATTTTCTCCTCGTTTAAACACGGCAAACAGCACAGCGGAACATATTCCGTCGTATTCCTCCCACCTCACTTAATTTCCCAACCCTAAACCGCCTTCTACCCTCCCCCACACACACCTCTTCCTCTCCCGTCTTATACTCTTAATCCACACCGTTCCCTTCCCGCCGTCCAACCCCTGCCACTTTCATTCGCGACTCATATTCCTGCCGCATCCAAACACCCAATATAATCCCCTTAGTCTCCTCCCTCACCCGCCCAACAACTTCCCTCCCTCTCTTCCTCTCTCGCTTCCAAACTTTCCTTTCTTTACACATTCCTCATCAGTTTCGTCACCTTTGTTCTCCTTGTCTTCTTCCTCTTCATTTCCCTATTCTCCTTCAATTCCCGCACAGCACCCACCCCCTTATTCATATCTCGCAAAATTTCCCTGGTTCTTCTCTCAAGACCAACAGCATTCGCTACGCACCCTTTGTCTCGACTATTCCGGGGATTGCGCGGCTACTATATTAGTCTCATGAGATTTCATCGAGTCCTTAGCCACTACGGGATAAGGCAGGAGAATGGTAGCAATGATAATTGGATTACTGATGAAAATAATTTCAATATTGGTGCATTTTAATGCAAGTCAGCTATTGTTTGCTGATTTTAGACAGCAATTTTCCCTATTTAAAAAAATATTTTTAGTAATATCATTCCTTCCTATGAACTAATAATTATTAATAAATAATTTCAAAATAAATATTTCTTCTGTTTGGTTAATTGATAAATTCCAGTATTCCTCTGTATAAATGTATCAAAGATATTAACGCATATAGTGTCGATTTTCACTGATTTCCTAGAATATGCATAATATTTTTTGCGATATCATATTATTAATATTATTAATGGTAATTTAAGTTAGGTTTCTGATGGGCATATGACTTTTACCCTTCAATAATCCTTTCTTCATATCCGCAAATATTCTTCCACTCTTTATTCCGCCCAACATAGCATCTTTACCTCCCTCTACCTCGCCTACCCAACATTCTCCCCTCAATGACAGTCTTCAACGATCCATCGACTCTTAATACGCCATACATTCACGTTTCTTTACCTTAAATTAATTACTACAATGAAATGACCACAGTAACATGATGTAAATACAATTTACATTTTCCAATCTAAGTAGTTTTACCATCTACTTGTGATCGATATACAATCAGGAGTATACACAAAATACCACGAATCGTTATTCTGGATAGATAATTGACTAGATGTTGCAATATGCATTTTAAAGTCTTAACAAGGAAAAATAGGCTATCACCTTTGTACCATAAAGTGAGTTTATCATTAAAATTATGGACAATATTGGGTACATTTTGATGGTACTAAAATAAATTATGCCTCCTATGTTACAAATACCCATTGCAGCAATTCAATATCATGAGAAAGCTACTTGTAGTAAAATTCAATAGTAATTTTATGTAACAGCCGCTAAAAGAATATTTACAAAATGTCGTTTCGATTCCTAAAGCAAGAAAATAAAATTCAATAATCCTGGAAAATATAGGTAATTTCTTAACTTAAAAAACAGTACAACGCATAAGAATTTTTTCATTGCTATTAAGAACTAGATGAAAAAGTACTTAAAAGTAATTATTAGCACAAGAGAATGATTAACTAATGTGATAAAAAATTCACCGTCAATGTCAAAAATGTCATAACCAGGGGATAAGACCAATCTGTGCCCCCCAATGTTCACTCAAACAATGTACTCCGTTGCGTGACCACTATGCTTGCATCCAATAGAATCGAATTGAAGTCGCAAATACGGACCAGTTTTTCGAGGTGACGTTATCTTCTCTATGAATACTGCATCGGCAATGATTAAAATGTTTTTCATCATAATGCTCGATTAATGAAGTCGGAGAAAATTAGGTCGAGGCTAACATATCTTAAGATGAAACCGAATGAAATCGTTTATGATTGAGAAAATGCCTTAAGGAGTACACGACACCATTCGCTATTATGAGAGCATGCTCTTTGTGAGAGAGAGAGTTTATTGATCGCATCAATAGACAATGAACTCATTTTTCCACAAAACTAATGGAAATTCAACTTCGAAAATTTAATTAGCAAAATCGCTTACTGAAATTGAAGTGTAAAGTGTATTGTTGGAATTCATAAGCTTGGTTGCTTACCCATTACACACATTTCATGCTGTATGGCAGGGAGTGATTACACACCATGCATTATGAGTCAAAATTGTTGACAAACGGAGAGACTATTAAATTTGAATGATGGATGCAATTTTCACAAACATCTTCACATGTATTCATTATCACAGTATGTAATACTACTCTACGCGAGCTCTAAATATGGGGATGAAATTAAAATAGATAAATCTAAGCTAATTATTGTAAAATACTGTTTCCCGGGTTCTGTCATTGACAATTATGCAGGCCCAATATATTTCGCGGAGAGAATAATAATGTAAATCAATCCGATCTAAGGTTTCTCTCTCTAATCCAATTTTCTGTGATCTTTGTTATCATAGTATGAAGGGGATTATAACACAGTTTTAAAATAATCAGACAAAAGACCAGCATCTAATTTATGCTAAAGATTTAATCTATAATTTAGTATACGGTCGGCGAGTGATCCAGTCTATTCATTTTAATAATCCAGTGAGGCTACTAAGTTTATCATAATATTTTACAAATCTAACTTGTCGCTACGGCTTAGTGATTTGGCTATCAAGCCTACGTCGTGAGGATCCCATATAATGGCATCAAGTTCAAAGTGAGGCCTAAATAGAGACAGGCGTTATCGTTATTTTACCCTCTCGTCAAATCCCACAGTTCCTTTTTAAGAAATTTTAATTTTCTTCTAGCTTCTCCACAAATATTCACCAAATATGTTTCTCCCAATCGGGTTTGGCAAATAGAGAAACAAAAATATATTTGATGGACTCAACACGATATATCGGAATTTTTTATACAATAGGAGTTCGGCGGAGAACTATTCTTCTTCCAAAACCATATAAAATTGTAATAAAGGCCGAGATAGTTTAAGGAGGTACATCGGATTATTTCCACGTAATGCATGCGAGGTTTTATTGATAAAAAAAGTCAATCGAAGATCGGGAGGAAATAAAAAACGACAAACACCTATGTCACCCAGGTACATAAAAAATCGATGAAAACATTGATAAAAAGAATGAAGGCATAAAGAAAGAACTTATTCAAATGGTTTTAGACTTACAAAGATAAACAAAAATCTTGAATAACATATTGGGCTAGGTAAAGGCACAAAAATGTTCTCAAATTTTCACTTAAAAGCAAAGGATAACTGAAGTTATTTTCTCTGGTCTTAATGAGATGTATTAAAAAGCAGCCGGACTCGACAATGGTCTCAAGAATTGAAACTTGTATTTCCATTATTACAATTCGGAAATAATGAGGCAATTATTGCACTGGGAAGCTGTTAACCCCCGAAGAATGCAAGAAAACACACATTACCAAGCCGAAATTTAAATTTATACTGACCTTTGATGCCAAAAGTTTATTATGTTCGAGTTAGTGTCAACGAATAAAGCCGTTCATCATTGGTACAGCATTAAAAACGTTACTAGCTGAAGCAACTGGGAGGAAAAAGAGAGTTGATTTGAAGGACTCTGCATAATCAAAAAGCGTCTGCTCATATTTTCTTTTCCGTCTAGCAATTTTAAATCGGTCAACGCATTCCAATGCTCCTACACTCTCCGTATAGATATACTTAAACATTATGTAGGTTCTACCCGTTTTCAAATCTTAAGTCTTCGTTGATGAGACAGGAATTTTCAATTCTATTCCGTAAACGTGGAGACAGGAAAGCCGACGAAGGCGCTGAAATAATAGTCGGTTTGGATAGATACGGATGCTCTGCTTCGAGCATTAGAGAACACTATGGTATGGGAGTTAAGAGTGTTTACGAAATTGAAGGGGATTTAAGTTTATTTCCGAAGTTGTGACTATTTATTTCTTCAATCCAGTTTTTAAATAGCCATTAACTCGTACTTTCCCAGAGAGAAAGGCAACGATAGCCCGCAGGTTCGTGAGAAATATAAAAGTATAACCTGCATGTCAATGCCAGTAGTCAGTAGCCGTTCTACCAACTGATGAAATAATATTTTCGTATCGAAAAAAGGGTAAATTTCAGACTAAAATATTTTCTTAACTTTCACCCATACAGACGATTTTTACACCCAGAGCAGGGCGCAAAACCACCTGCTTCAGGTTTGCACGTGAATATGTTGCACCGCGGACCGCAATTAATGACGTTGGTTCTTGATCAAACAGCTTTACGGAGACACTTTTATTAGCATGTACCTGATAAAATAAAAATCGCGCAATAGAAAACTTAATTTTTCATTATAATGGATCCCAAATAACTGGGAAATCCTGCAACAGTACCTTTTTTGGAGTCACCAACTGGAGTAGATACAAAAGCGAGGATTTTACATATTAAAAATCATTCTCCTGTACCGGGATTTGAACCCAAACCTCTCAATTTCCAGTCAAGTGCTTTAGTCAGTTAAGCATTCCGGGAATAGAGGGATCTGGGTTTGAACCCTGGTCCAGGAGAATGATTTTTACACTTAGATCCTCTCGCATTCCTTATGACCAAAATTTTGCTCCCAAGATGATGAATAAATATACTTATATAAACGAAAAATTTGAACAATAATGTTGGAAAATGAAGGAGGGGGCTCATGCTACTTCAATAAATATAAGAAATCAAGAATTTATCAAATAAACCAAGTGAGATTTTGAAGCGCATAAAAATTTCAATGGTAAGTAGCGGATAAAGAAAGAGGGTTAGAGAAAAGAATTGCATTAACCCTAGAGTAGAATTCATTCCATCTAGCCGCCTAACCTTCTATCTTTTCTGTCATAGTATGTCATCAATGCCTTATTCATAACTCCTTTCCTTAGATATCTACTCCCTCCTACTTCGTCCACACGATTCTCCTCTCAACCTTTTCCCTGGCATCTACTTTCGGAACGTGCTCTGAGTTTCACTTTCCTATCTTAGTGAATGTCAAACATATCCCGTTTCCGAGAATCTATTTAAGCATATATTTAAGCCTCCAAGACCATATAACTCTGATTAAATAATGGCTTGAATGTATTAAAAAAGTGTAATCACCAGACATATTATCCGTTCAATGATATGTTTCGTGTGTGTGTTTCCTTTACTTCACCATTCGCAAAAATCAAGTACAACACCCATGTTTTACATCAGTTAAGATGAAGTGGTAAAATATAAATAACTATTAATTACATTTAATCTAATCGTCATTTATGTTCCCATGTTCTTGAGGTTCAGTTTCAATTTGCTCTTCGATTACCAATCCACAAAGATATGGCATACTTCGCAGACATATATGCTCCGCAGTGTTAAATATCACAAAAAAATTAATCCAAAGTGCCCGAGAGTTACGAGAGAGATTGAATAATGTTATTAAATAGGTATTTGTGAAGAACAGGGAGGGATATGAAATGAAAATTAAGGATTAAATTAATGGTTAAGGATAATTTAGTGGTGTTCAGGAAGTTATGTTGGGGCGAGACTGGCCCAATGAATCAAAAAGCGAATAGATGGACCACATTGACAGGAAATGGATTATTTATGAAAACACCAACGCCATATGCAGACGGGGCATGAGTTTGAGACGAACTATATCTAGATATTGTCTGGAAAGAACTGGCCTAAGAGGTATAACAGTTTTTAAGAAAACTATGTTAGGCCTCAACTCAGAACACTATCGACCAAAAAAGAAGTATAGGTATTGCTTAAAGGTGTACTTGTATCACACTTTCCATTCCTTTTCTTAAAACAACTTCATCATGGAGGTCATGATAAAAAATCCCCTCTGTCCTAACTTTTTGCATCCTCCAGACTCCTTTCTTTTCCTCTCTCATGTTTCTCTACCGCTTTCCTCTCGTCTCCCACCCACAATTTTGTTTCTATTCACCTGTTCCATCGCTATCGTGAAGCCCAGCACACGTTCTCCCTCAAATTCTTGCCTCCAACATGCTGCCGTGCCTCATGGTTTAGTACCTTCTCGCGGAAATAAGCATTTTACGGGAGATTATTAACGTCGACGTACCTGGTTTCCTATAAAGTTCCCCCGCTGCGAGCACTCAAGCTTTCCAATATGTATTTAGGATGGTTTTAATGCATAGAGGAGGAACTTTACGCTCTTCACGAGAGTTCCTGATCTTTTAATTTTTGTTCCGTCCACATATTTTTGCTATTGAATCCTTGCGGTTTGATAACACAGCGACATATTTTTCAAACCCCACCCATTCGATGCCACCCAACCGAAATTAGTCAAATAAGTTTACCCGCTTAAAATCATTCCAAAACTGTACATTGGAAATAAATTCCGGATTATTCGTTGCTCTTGGGAAGAAAACACGTCCCGCTTTTCGTTTTTATCGCCAGAGCGCAGATTTAATTCCCAATTTCGTTGCCACTCCTTGTGTTAAGTGATGACTGTTCATGGAAATATTACTTCTTTAGCCTGGCCATTAAAAACCGAAAAAAAAGTTTCTAAAAGGTTTATTAACTGCCACTACACTGATGTGAATTATTTAAAGCATTTCCATACGCTCTGTTGAAATGATGCAAAATGGTGAACTCAGTTCATGACATAGTGGACAGCCCTGTAGCACTCGCTCCGTGGATAACCCGTTACTGGAAAGGGGTCCAGATTGAACGATAGCGACTCCAATGGCTTCATGGCAATCGTGAAGCCATTGGAATTATATATATGAGTTATGGTCTTGTAAGAAAGAGGCAAGAATCTTAATCTTTTTACACTGAGAAAAGTGTCTCCGGGTAAGCGGAGTTAATTCTGATTCAAGGTACATACATGGAGAAAGTTAAGGCATGGGACTTGTAAGAAGTTGAAATCAGTAGGGCTTTTATTTTAATGCCACCAAGTTAAAATGTCAGCTATTTTGTCTATGTAATGTCTAACACATATTTTTGGCACCATAATAATTGGTTTTAAAGTCTTATGAGAATTTTGTGATAAATTTTTACATTTAGTGTGCACATAGACAACATGCTCATCTACGTCTTTCCCGTCAACGTCTGCATTGGACATCTTTCACCATAACCTTACTTCCTCTTCCTAAATTGATAGTCAAAGAATGTCTTAGTGAGATTACTGTGTGTTCACAAGAACGTCAATAAACTAGGAAAGGAAGCACTTGAAAGAGTTGAAGAAAATTGCCAGGATGGAGCCATCGTCAGTGCAGAAATACTGAGCGCGTTACAGTAAATATATAAGCAAGCGAAGAAGGTTTTCTGTAAATAGCGTCAGCATGTAGTTAAAATACGGACGCCAGGAAAAAGTTGTCAAACGTAGTTTGATATTCAACCGATGTAATTCATGGAGCACGCTACGCATCATAATGAGTTCGTCCGAGTCGAACTCTTCTGTTGATTTTAATTTTCAGTGCTAAATTTTCACATGCCTATTGTTATCTTCTATATAAACGGAAGAGTTTCAAAAAATTACTTCGTATAAATTTAAAACAATCATCAAGTGCTGTAAATAATTCTTAGTAAATTCATTTGGGAATATCACTTCCCTCTTCTCATGGAAAGTTTCTATCCGTGCCTATGGTTATGAGCAATCTATTCAATCTATGAACAATATATCCATATTTGAATTATAAATTCCTTCTCTATTTCTTCGGCCCTATAAGCTACAGCTTATATGGACTCTGTTATGGGGAATTTTTCATTAATTTTCCTTAAAGTATGACCGAGATCCGTATTCATCCATTCCTTTTGAGTAACTCAATTAACTTAAGTTAAGTATTTTAATTTTTAGCGCGGGGAAAGAATGGGATACTCTTGAGTTTTGTTAAATTTGACTATACTAAAATTAACTTTGTCTATTTAACAGTCGATATCCAACCACTCACAGAGTTTGCACGTAGCTGAGTGAACGAATCCAGATTTAACAAAAGCATGCAAATTAATGGACATTGGCAAACATCAATGTTCTATCCATTACAATAATTAGGTAAATAGAATGTCACTTACTGATTGGCGAAATGGAATTGTTAATTGAGAGTTTTAGTATTTGTTAAAACAAAAAAGCCAAAAAATAAAATTTGGAGAAAAAATAAGCGCCTTTTAATCACAGATAAATACTCTAAGTAGCAATCAATACCAAATACGTGTGTATATTCTAAAAGAGCATTATTATAAAATTAATTAACTGTTAAATTGGAGTGGAGAGGAATTATAAGACTCGGTTAAAAAATTTCATTTTCAGGAGTTTTAGCTATTTTTTTCCATGCTGTAACTAAGCTTGACAAATGAGATTATGAGAAGGAGAACGCTTCACTGCGTGGAATAAGCCGATCGGTATCACTCGGTAAATCGAACCCGGTTCTCATGTAAGTGCCGATCGAAATCTTTCCGAAACGATTTCGCCTCCTTCCATTTTTCCATTCGCCGTTGGCAGTATTTTTAATATTTTATTTCTTTTCGGAGAGTGCAGTAGCCGAGGGAACTGTTTGGGATTGCAGAGAGAGATAGGGGAGTGGGAGGGGGGGAGATGGTGGGGGAGGAAGCGGGACGATAGAGAGAGCGG
>LYUA01001745.1:29217-51244 GCA_002093875.1 Calopteryx splendens | reverse complement strand
TCCTTCCTTCCCCCTCCTCCTTCCTTCCCCTTCCTCCTTTCCTCCCCCCGGCTCCTTCCTTCCCCCTCCTCACCTCACCAACCCTCTCAACCCCTTCGACCCGCCCGAGTGCCCGGTTTCCTACCTCCCACTCGCGGTTCCTCTGTCCTCTCTCCCCCGCTAGTCTCCTCCCGTTCCTCACTCCCTCATCCTTCCTCGAATCCCCCGCACCCTCAGGGACCTCCGGACCTCGTCCCCCCCTCCCCCCCTCCCGCATCAACCCTCCGCCGTTGAAATTCGGAATAATTGAAACTAAAATTTTCAATTCGAAGGATATAAAGAAAACAGAAAATTAGGGGCGGGACGTGGTGGGTTGAGGGTGGATGAAGGTCGTCACATGAGGTCGTGGTGAATGAGGTGCCTTATCTCCTCCTCCTCATTCCTCCTCTCCGATATCACTTCCTCCTTCGCTTACCCTTTTCGTCGTCCATTCTCAGTCCTCCCCCTCTCTCTTTCCCACCATTCCGTCTCCTTTCGCTTTCCCTCCACTATTTTCAACCTTCAGACTAGGCTTTCACTCCACTTACACATACCACTCCCCTCTCCCTTGCTCCCATGTTCTGCCTCCCTCTCTCTCTCTCTCCAAACAAGCCACGCCACCCCGTCCATTTTCATACAAATTTCATGTGGAATAAGCTCTCAGGTATGTTTGGGATGGCTGGGGCTAAACGCCACTTATCCGGTGAATTCTCTGTTTTTTCCTCCCGCAAGTGCTTCTATTTCCGCCAACATAGGGGCTCTCCCGCGCGGTTTTCCTATTCCCTCAGTAAATTTGGAGAAATAGACTGACACCCAACTTGGGCCAATATTCACTCATCACCCGTGTTATTTACTTATTAACACATTATGTATGGCGATGTGGATTTTCCATCGGAATCTCACCCTGGAAGAGTAACTTCACTTCATTTTCAAAAATCCATGTATTCTCCCTTATATTTTTCATTTTATTAGCTCTTGCTGCCTTATTTTATTTTTGAAAATTTTAGTTACTCCTACATTTACTTGCTCATTTTTAACAACCGTTTCTCTTCCCTTTTCTCATCTTTTCATTGAATGCAATTCCGACATCTCTAACTTCCAATGTATCTCTCGTATTTTAATTTCTCCTCATTAATATGCTTTCATAATAATTTATTCAAAAGATTCACTCTCTCATTTCCATAAAACATTGGCACACACATTATATAAAACTGAAAATTCCTTTAAAAGTTATAAATTCCACATTGACAACCCACCTCAACTCGGCGCATTTTTATTGAAATGTATCTGCCTCGGTTTCGGAGAGCTTTTGATGCTCATCATCTTATGCCAATCAGCCACAAATGCCTCCATTCATTCATTGTAATTTCTCATCGCTTTCTTCTAAGCTTGGAGCCGTGTCCCTATTGAGTGTCTTCTTACGTAGGCTATCTGCCCTGTCAACGAGGTTATCGCAGGAACTGGGGTTTGAACGATCCAAAACACTCAACACCCCATTCCCTTCCTCTGTACTTACTTTTAAACTTTCATCTCTCTCCCATTCTTTCTACGTTCCCTTTCAAGCGCGGAGACTCGAGAATATAGAATCCAAGATATTTTCTCCCACTTTGCTTAACCTGATACGCAAGTTAATTGCATATGTGTCAAGTTGTTTCCATCGTCATTGCAAGCACACAAATCTCATACACGATTATTCAAATTTATGGAAGTCATATCCTTCCGGAGATACTTCTGCCTATGATTTTGGTTAAGCTTCAGCTTTTCTACTGATTAAGGCTCTAGGAAAAGTTAACAGTAACTGCCCCATGATTATGTTATTGAGCTAATAGAGTGAAAAACCTTTGTAAGGATTTTGCGCTATTTTTCGTTTCTTAAAGATAAAAAGCATATATATTGTTAGGTTGTGAGCTGTAAATACGGAGGAAAATAGACAGTTATTATAGGCCGAGCGAAAGACGAAAACCGTATCCATAGGCTGGGGGAAATCAGAAATTTGTTGGAGTAAGTCGAAATTAGAGTAAGACGAAAAAAGTGAACGTGGAGATATTAAGGAATACCTAATTGCATATTGAACGATGCTGTAGGAGAAAGAATTTTATATTGATAGCGAGCATAAATGAAATGGGGCGGCTACAGGGGGAAATATGCGGAAATAAAATATGGCAGTTAAACGGTATCACGTGATATATCCAGAAGACCTGAAACATATGCACCAATTCCAAATCTTAAACCCGACAAAAAACGGTAGAGTACCCATAATAAAAGCGGCATGAAATAAGCAGCCCTTGTAGTGTTGATGAGAATGCCATTAATGAGGCATTCAGGGGCATTGAAATATAAGTATTTTCGATGAATCCAAAATTTGCAGAATATTTCTCGTAGCACAAATGTAATGAAAGACACTTTGTTTATGTCATCTAAATTTAAAACCGTTACTGCTGTGCTCTGCTAACATAAAGTTTGGTCAAGCAAATTATATATTGAGTCAAAATAATTCTATTTTTATCTAATACGGTCAGTATTTAATTATTGAAAGATAAAAAAAGCAGATATTTGGAAGGGTGACGTTTTATCTTTTTCTCCTCACACTTCCTGTATTATTTTTTAAATGAGCAAGTTGTGCTGGTATAACTGTTTCGTGACTAAGTATTTTTTAACAATGCAACTAGCAGATTCCTCACTAAGAATAGCTGTATTGTATAGTCATAGTCTAGTCTAGCATTATGGAAGAAAAATATTTAGCTCAGTAGTACTTAAATTCTATTCATTGCGTCGAAAATAAATACGGAAGTTTTGTGACGGCGAGGGAAAAAATAAAGAGGAATTAGTTGACAGAAAATTTCGGGACTTTTATCATTATAGAGACCTTTTCATAGAAGAAAAAAAATGTGGGGGAAGAACTATTTAAAAATCAGTCTCTTATTAATTTATACAGTCCTGAGCTCCCATATATTAATGCTCAAAAAAGTCGTGTCATGCATATTTCATGAGATTTAGCGAGAGAGAGAAAAAAAATCGTCCATTCATTAACACACACCCTTTGTCCTCTTTACACGGTTCTCGATTCGCGGTTTTAACCAACCATCCCCGCCCACCAAAAACTTCCTCTCTTTCCCTAACCCGCTCTCCTTTTACCCGCCCCTCCCAAACCCATCCCTCATTCCTCTCCCCTTAAACCCATCACTACACACGGCCCCCAGCTACTTCGCTCCTTTATTATGCGTAAACGCACTCATTAAACTCTAACGACGATTGCTTTTATCCATTTACGTCCGTGAGCCGATATATGCAGGTCAGAGTGGTTCCACTAAGCAAACTTAATCGCGTGAAAAAATATATACATAAAAAGAAAGCCTCGCGCGAGTGGATGAGCGCAGATGATAAGGGTACACCGGCGGTTCGTGTTTCGCATTTAACGCCCCATCCCCTCTACCGATGGCTCTCTGGGGGATCGTGGAGAGGGACGGCGGGGTTGTAGCGACGTTCCAAGGGGTGGATTGAATCCGCAAGGGAGAATGGGGGAGGGAGTTCGGTGGAGAGGAAGAAAAAGAATGCACAGGTGTGTGTGTGTGATTACGTGAATGTGTGTGTGTCGTTTCGAACCTCACGAGGCTCCACGTTGGGCCAATGCTTAAGGAGTGTCTGAAATGGGCGAGAGAGCGCTGGATTCGGGAGGATGTGGGGGAGAGTGGCTGCGTGGGGAGGGTGAGAATTTAGGAGAAAGGAGGTGCCTTAAGAAACGGGCCAATGGGAGGAAGCTCCATCGCCGTATCGTAAAAATATACGCGCGAAGGAAGAGGGTTGTTTTTTTTCGGCGACATGCTGAGTGGCGGAATTGCCAGAAACGGGGCGCGAGATTCGTGAGTCCTTCCGCAACGGAGGGAAAGGAAGTTTTATAGTTTCTTCAATTTCAATTGTGCTCCATATCTGCCACGTATTTTCAGATCCCTCCCGACTCGGTTATCTCCCAAACCGTCTTCATATGACTCAGAAACCTCAAGATGTTGCTTTTCCGCGAAAGAGCTAAACACGATCTCCAAAAGTACAAAGGATGAGATATTATGGTGCGTCATCAAAGATGTATGTTGCTTACATTTAATAAAGGCTGGTAATGTGTAATCAAAGAGAAAGATCAAGTATCAATGAGTCATATGAATTAGCACTGCGAATAACGTTTTTGAGGTGTACCCACCCATTCAGGACACTTATTTTTCCAAAATTCCGACATTGAGGGGAAAAAAAGGATGAATTCAAGAAGTAAGACCAGCTACGCATTTAACTGACTGATGTTTTCATTTTCATCCAGATTCTATTCCGAGATTGAATTTTAAATCACTCCTCGAATAATAACGAAGTTGAATTGCAAGTATAGATCGTTACACTTAATATTTATCACTCCCTCGTATGGGCTCAGGGATTTATAAATGAGTTTTTTTTCAATCAAAGCTTAGAAAGCAAACATCGTAATCACTTCGTCCTCTACATCTGTATTTCATAATTAACCGCACTGAGTGCAAACCTTTCTCACACAACAAGGTTTCCATGGCTGACGTTGAAAGCTAATGGACGTTTCCAATACGGAGGGAACACATTTGATGTTTGGATTTCCTTCACGCCAAACACACAATGCTTTCCCCACGTTGCACTACAAGCGGCCGCACTGAAAAACTACCTAACAGTATTTTTTTACCTGTAGCTTCATGCATCTCCTTCCCACTCAGTTGCTCGCACGTATTCGAGCCTGAATGAACAGTTAAGTTTGCACGTGGTTCGCAAATGTTTCCATTTGTAATAGTGAACAGTTTACTGCTAAGAAAATATAAAATATTTACGAGAAAAATCACTGATTTAATAAAACAGAATATCGTATTTCTATATAATCCTACGTAAAAATTAGATTGAGTGCATGCCATCCAGAGACCTTAGTAAATTCTAGGGAAAAGAAAATATTTTTTTGTCCATATGCAGATGTGATATACTACATTATTTAAGAGAATAGGTGCCCTGCTCTGCTTAGAATCCCAGAGGCATTGGAATATTTACTTACACTCACATGGGCTAAGCAAAGGAAATTATGAAACAAAGCTCCAAAAAGGTCAACTACCTATGATGCACAGAAAATTAGGTATTCCTACGGTACCTAGGATAACTGCTCCATCTCGAAAAAATATATTGCATTAAATTCCAAAGGAAATAGAATTAGAGTAAAGTGTAAACCGTTTAAAATAATAATATGATCACATTAATTAAGCTGTGACTTTTTTTACTACTACAGTTTTTACTCCTACGTATTTGAGAAAAAATAATCAAGAATTTTTTGCTATCTAACATATTGTGAATAATAATTGTATTGTAACATTTGTCAGGTAATATGTGTTCCATGACTCTAGAGTCAGCAAAATGTCATTCCCTTACCACCCCACAGGTGAATACCCACGTATATACGAATTCTTATGATGCATTGGTTAAATAGTCTCGAAGAGAACTAAAAAGTTTTGGTCTCATTATCAGAAGATGAGAAACATTCATGAATCCATTTTTTAAAAGTATTTTTTTGCAATGCTCTGTTATGAATAGCAGCAGATAAATTGCGTTTCTGCGAGTTTCAGGGGTAGTTTCACCAGAATGAATAATCAACACAGGGGGGCATCAGTCAATGCCAACCGTATTTTTTCCCATTCTGGAGGGCAGCGATATCATCGGAGTAAATTGATTGTTCTCGGAATCCCTCTCAGCGGTTGTTTTCCACCGGGAGCCTTCAAAAAGTGAAGGCATCAAGTCTAAACCAATTCTAATTCTATTTCTGTGTGGCATAGTGATTACGAAAAAAATCGTCGTCATGTTTTTCCGCCGTCTCTGCGTGCATTAACATCTACGTGCGTCATTACTTTACTGCTACAAGTGAATTTAATGCAAATTCGCCTCATGCTGACACGTTTATGATCCAGATGGACGCATGAATGGACAGTGACGTATCGTGATTGAGCAATCAATTATCTTTAACAATTGCTTCGTTTTCGCCTGAACGATGACATTTCAACACACCAGTGTATTAACTACAGTGGTGCACGTGACTGCCTACAATACCCGTTCTGGCATTCTCCACGGAATCTGCGATATACCCGTTGTCTTGATATGCATTAAATAATCAACACGAAATGCTCGAAATTGTGTGAAGTTTGTACACACCTACGATAAATCAATTTGTTGACAAAAGTATGCTTTTACTAGCTCTCTTTCTCATTTAATATCGTTACCGTATTCTCCTATATTTGTCACGTTCCATTGCTTTATAGTGCTCAGAGTATCACTTCCTAATTTGGATATCAATTTAAAAATCAATAATTAAAGGGTCTTGAAATGGACGTAAATGCTCATGGCTTATTTCACCAGCTGATAAAATAAATTATAGCGACTTTCGAAATTAGCATGAATATTTATATATAATTTTGATGGTGAAAAAATGATATAATGTGAAAACGTGACATATGTCACCCACTAATGTATGTATGTATTGGTGTTTGTTTGAAAATAATGAAAAAAATAGTTAAAGACAGGAAAGTGCTTTTTTATAGAGAAAGAAGAAATGAAGAAAATAACGTGATAAACGTTTGTAATCTTCACTCAGTTCTCCTACGATGAAAGCAAAGTCCGTAAAATGGTTTTTACGTTATTTCATAAAATACACTTAATCCTTTATACTAAATTCTTTCATACTGAACGTCCTTACTTCTTTCACCTTTTTCACATTTACATGTTGTTTAATATTCATCTGCTCCCGTCACGTAATATTCCCTGTCTTGGGAGTATATTCGACCACATTCGCCAATGACTTTCTCGGTGTACCGCTTAATATCAAACCATTTTCTTTATCCTCACATTCCCATTTGGTGATTTGATTTTTCACTTTACCTTCACGTGAAAAAAACAACGTAGAACAGTTCTTTCATACTCATCTATAACCAGTATATCCATTCCAAATTCTTTCATAATCCATTTTTAATTTTACTCAGCTATAAACCACCAAAAGCATTGATTTCAGGAATAGTAAAATCGTTTATGGCAATGTTTTTTCTCTGTCATTCAAGTAAAGACATTCAAAAAGTAAAATTATGAAACGGACCAAATTTCAAAGCAAAATAAAACATTTTTGTAACTGATAAATTTCTACGGTCAACTACAATTAATTGTACGAATAAGTGGATTTCTAAGATAATTGAGGAGCTTACCAGGAGTTAGTATGATATCACAAAATATTTGGCATGGGATTTAATTGTAATTAGATTAGATGAATCTCGTATTGAGTGAAACTAAGTAATGACAGTGCAGATTTCAATGGATTACCAGCATGGCAGATAGTACTCTGATTACAAATATTTCGAAAATCTTCGATAATAAGTAGAAACATTTAACATGGTAATAATTTTCTATAAAAATGAACAAAATCTCCACAAAAAATGGGTCAATATTTTAATTTTAAAATACTGAAATTACATTAGAGGTATTACGGAATGGAATTAGCCTTCCTGGAGCTGTTTGTGAGCCGTTTTCTAAAAATGTAAAATGATTGAAGAGATTGTATGGATCAAACGCAATGTAATATGCTACTTATAATATTTCCTAATAATATTGTTAATTTCTGGGTTCTGCAAATGTAATCTTTATATATATATATATATATATATATTTATTTTCATTGTGATTACTGCAAGAGTTTCCTTGAATGATATTGTACCTTGCCACCTAGCTGCAAGCTAATTTGCATTGTAATGTACCAAATAAAATAAATATAATTATACTAAAAATTAACGCATGGTGACATGAGTACGCCCGTTGTAACTACTGGCACTTATCTACCAATCTACATAACTATAATTTAAAGTACTTCATGATCTTCTTGAAAAATAAAGCGAACAAGTTATGCCTGTAGTTTTGCATACCTACCATGACATGCATGACATGGTGTGAAATAAAGGGGTTCTTATGAAACGGAACTATGAATAATTTCTTGCCGGATCATAATTATTTATCATATCTTTTATCAATCGCTTATCAGAAATCAAAATTTTGATTTCATCTCCAAATTTCTTTATATTAGCATTCATTTTACATGATACTGTCTGGATATAATAAATTTTCTCTGTTTTCAGCTTCATATACTATATTAGATTAGTCGTTTAGAATTTCGGAAGAAGTAGGTATGCCTAACTTCCTACCACATCAACTAACCTCACATTATTTTCCTCTGTCATTTCTTACCAGCAAACTTATCACAATTGGAAGGAAACTTGCTGTTTGACCCAATTTTATGCTTCATAGCTGCGCGTGTTGATTATGTTACTCTCTTTGGCAATGTTAATGTTGAATAAACTTTTTTACAATGAATTTGACACAATCCTCGACCGCTGCGTGATGAAATGATCGGAATCTCAGATTTATCCCCTTGCCAGTGAACTGGATTATTTTCGGCTACAGAATTGTGTGTCAGTGTTTCCTCCAAAGGTGGAATGGATCCACATGGACACTTATGACGAAAAAGAAGATAATTATCGAAATGTACGCTAATTTTTAAGGGACATTTATGCATCTCCCCACGAAACAGTGCGTCGGGAAAGGTGGCTGGGATAGGGACAAATTATGGGAAGAAATTCCCAAATAAGGGACCTCTCTACTCCTCTCCGGTCGCTAATGATCCGTCACATCTCGCCTCGCCGATGACAACTCTGATTTTTTCCCCAGCTTCTGATTCCGCATCCTGTGGCGCTCACTGACCAATCCATAAGAGTCCTCCATCCATCTTCATCTCGGCCCTTTGCCTTCCACTTGTCCGGGCCTATTAGACCCCCGCTTCCTCAATCGCGTCTTCACCAGGGGCGCCCTGCCTTTTTGAACTGGCCTTCACCTTCCCTTTCCCTTTCTTAGCCACCCGCTCACCCTTTTCAAACCCCCACAATTTTCCCCACCGAGGCACCACCCGCTGGCCCCCGTGGAAAAAAAATTATCGCCTCCGCTCCCAGCATTTGTCGCTCCACCCTCTCCATCAAAAACCCTCCGAACACGAAAATCCATTTCTCTGCCTTTCGGTTACTTTCATTCCGTCCGCTGAAATCACTCCTCACAAATCAGCTCTGCCATTCAACTGATTTCACCCCAGATAGGGGCACGGTGAGCCATGCCATGGGCACCTGCCATACAAGTCCACCAATTATGGCCGTAATAAGCGAATACTGTGGAAATTTCGTTGTTCCAATATAAAACCCTTTTAAAAAGTGATCAATTAATATTTTAGTATTTTTTTAACAGCTTTGGAGATATATTCCACATCGTTTGATGCATTCAAACTCTGAGGAGCGATTAGATTATCAAGGAGAACGAATTAGTAATGTGATTTCCATTCCCAAGTGCCCAGTTTACTAGAATCGATTGTTTTTCATAAAGAATATGTTTACTGTGCAATGACAGGCATTTTTAATTTAAGGAAAATCATGTTTTTTGGAAAAAATACTGAACTACTAGGAGTCAGGTGTCTTTTACCATGACGAATCCAATACCTACGCACAGTTTCTATACTTTTTCGTAAACTACCCGTCATCGGTGGTAAATGCCAAAACTAATTTCAGTTGAGGTGTTGTTTCTGAGAAATAATTAGGAATATCAACTAATATATAGAAAGTACGTCTTACTTATAACTCTTTAATTCCTTTCTTTTGGCTTTCAGGTACGCTTTAAATATTTTCTTACTGGTACTAGGTCTGTTAAGCAGTAGAGTATCAAGTTACTTACATGCAGTCTGGTATAACAAGGAATGCAGTCCCATTTTCGATAGCAAAATATGAAACATTTGTTATCACGTAACAAAATTGTTATTATTTTTTTGTTTATTCAGGTAATGTTATCATCCAGTAGATTTCTCAATTGATAGAATTATTAGGTAGATTCAAGATTTAAAACAGGGAAGGTAAACAGAGGTAATTTGAAAATATATTCGAACTAATTTCAAGCTTATTTTACTTCAATAACTATTCCTTAATGTCCAGGTTTGGTAAGATTATTGTTCAGTATTTTAAACATTTTTAGTTAAGATAATAATGCAGTAAAAGTAAATTCAGCTAGTATTTAATAATTTCCTCAAAGTTATACTAGAATCTCTCAGGTTTATCGTTTTTTATATTTATAAATAATATATTATATGATCAATGAATTTCTGGATAGAAAATCGCAATTTTCTTTCAATATCCTGAGGAAGCATATATCGAAATCATATAATTTTATTAATTATAAATGGGTTTTTGCATGTTGTGTTTTACAATTTAGCATTGGTATTAGATAAACTACGAAGTGCAGACGCAGTGCTGTTAACCTGCTCATTTTTAGATTTTTTTGAGTAATTCGTTGTAACTATGTTTCAGTTGTCTTATCTTCCATTGAAAAATAAATGTTCTTTTCCTGTTAATGCATTGCACGAAAATGACAGCCGTCCCTAGATAAAACGTTACGTCCAAAATAATGGACGCATATTATTGTTTTCATATTTATAACATGCAGCAGAATCTCTATTTAACTCCCCCTTATTTGCCAAGGACATTTTATTTAATTTATTGTGAGCAAAAAACAAATCACTGATTGTCTATCGTGACTCGTTAACTTAATAAATGCCATTCTGAAGGCCATTGCATTCGAGTTGCTGAGAAAGAATTTATTTGATACTTCAGTTATACCGCTACCGAATTAATTAAGACTGACTTACTTGGCTCCCGTCGAGGCTCTCACGAAGTTCGTGATTAAATGGTATGAAGATAAGAAATGACTCGAGGAAACGACCGTTGTACTTCAATTTCAATACACGGCGTAGTTATCTAATTGATTTAAGGGAAAATTATACGATTAAATGAGTAAAGGAAATGTTAGTAGAAGAGTCTTGGCATATATCAACCATTCCAATTATGTTCGAAGAAAAAGAATGTGCTTGCCTTATTGATGAATTCCCATTTCCGCAGTCAATGAGATCAAGGCCCTTGTTTACAATGATCATTAATTTTAACGTTAAGAGCCAATCGTGCTCAATCATAGTTTGGGAAAAATAAAATACTCATAGCAATATAGGGTAAAATTTAAGGAATAAGATTGAGGCAGAAAAGTTTAAATTACCCACACGACCGAATTAAATTAAAGTAGGAAATCTGTCTTTTGTATTTAATGTATTTCTATTTCATATACTTTAACCACCCACCACATATTTTTTGGTGTAATTACTGATTGGGTGAAAAAGAACAGGACAGCATGCTTGATTGAATTTAGTATTCACACAGTTCGATATGAAATAAAACAATTTTTTTTATTTCTCGTGCATTGAAGCATTTTCCTTTCAGCATTTATTTTAACTGTAGTTAATTTGTTTAAAATATTCAAACTAAACTATTGACCAAATTATTTCTCGTGTTCTAATAATAACCTAAACTTAGTAATAAATTTCAAAATTACTACGAATAAGGTCATAAGGTATAAGTATAAGGTCATACTCGTATAATAAGTATAAGGTCATACTCGTAATAAGGTACGTCGCTTTGTGAGAAAAAATATAACTTCGGTCAGTTCATCTTTCTTGTCTTTATCCACTCTTGCAACTTTTAGCCTCATCAGCACATATGAGAATGTCTAATGAATTGCATGTAGTAACGAAACCTAGATGTAAACTCTGGTCAATTATTTCACTCACAAAATTGTTTTTTAGGAGCCAGGAATGGCTCGTTTAGGCATACACAAGATTTTTGAAATTTTTGTGGATCCCGTGACACGCTTAACCTAAGAGTTCCCAAACCAATGACAGAAATTTCCTATAAAAGTGATTTCACCTGAAATCGGCGCAAAAGGGAAAGTGCTTTCACCAATTTTTAGAGCCTTGTCAGTCAAAACTTGGGTAGTTGAATCCTCTGGAAGATAGCCTCGAATTTTTATTCACAATCTAGTTTTTTCGAAGTGCTAGAAAAAAGATGAAGCTTTCAGTCAAGCAATAAGTCCACCAGCTGACGTAGCATATGACTAAAAGATTTTGACAGATGTCACCAGCCAGAACGACCATAAATCCTCCCATCGGCTGGTTACCTAAATAAACCACCAGGCTAATGGTAGTAGATCTAATTTCATTACAACACCAATAAAAAAAATCTATTTTGAGACTGACTTTTTGTTGACCACAGGACGAAGGAAAACTTACTTTAACAAATGGAAAGTTGCAGAATACTCGAAAAAAAGACAGGAAAATACAAATGGCGTAAAAAATTAGAAGAAATATTGCCGAAGTCCCAAATTAAATTAAAACCTGTTAATGTATTAACACTTTCTATCGTTCCGAAATTATTTTTCCCCGACTACAATTGACTCATGAAGCAATTACAATTCACGTTATCAACTACCATTAGAAGTACGATCAATGTCCAAACAAGGTCTAAAATGCTCTCAACGTTTTCAGTAAAATTAGGAGATAAATTTTCAGCTATCAGAAACGTCTGAACCAGTAGGAACACACGCAATTCCCTTGGACCGATTCTTATATGTTTTACCGAAAACTACACAATGGTTGCTTTCTTCAGACACTCCGTCACTATATCCTCTTTCAACATCACTTCGATTGTCCACATGCACAATACATGGTTCACTAAGAAATGTAATCTGATTTTTCACTCTTATAGATAAATTCTCAAACACATAATCTCATTAATCTTATCTACCATAGCTATTGCCACAAATTTATTGATACTCAAGGTTCTATTTTCGAAGGCATTTTTCCAAATTACTGCTGCAATTTCTAATATGATTACATATCCAGTAGCATATATTACCTCGGGTCCGTCCTTTGCCAGGTTCGCGTTTAAAAAAAATAAAGAGATGTTCCTCGTTAAATTTTAAATATTTTTGGAAGCGCTGACTGTGAAGTTTTCATTTTTTCTGACTCTGGCTACACACATATAATATGATATCTGGAAGTTTAAAATTTGCATTATATCTTAGACTACCCACATATCTCCTTAAAAAGTAAATTCTCATAGTGAATCCTTTTCAGGTATTCTCACGATCATCCATTTACCATTTTTCCTCCATGGCCTTAATACCGTTATTTTTATTTGGACCTTAAAGTGCCTTTTTCGTACATTTTGGTTCACACAAATCAAAAGACTTACAACTCTAACATCTCTACAATAATCATCGACCTCTCTCGGTAGTCTATTTATAGCTAATGCACGCAGAACAAGCCCGTCTCAACTAACTGCCATTTGTCACTTCACTTCGTATTTCTCTTTCCTAGTTGACCTCTCCTTCCCCTGGATTGAAAATAACATCATCAAAGTCATCAATTTCTCCATCCTAATCACTACTCATCTTTTTCTGACCGTCACAAGTGATCGCGGATTCACCTGTGATGCTTGGGAAAGATACTCTATTGAAATCCAACGTCCCTGGACAGAACGCACTTTTAACTATAGGTCCCAAAGTTTGTAGCCTTTTCTATTTCTAGGGCACCCAATTATAACTCTATCGATGGTCCTCGGTACTCTCTTATTTCCCTAATGGTTTTCCGCATAGCCAGAGCCAGCCTCAACTTCCAAACACTCTCATGGCAGACAAATTTCGTTTGCTGACTTCTTTCTATAACAACCCAAACGGAAAATTTTTTTTCGCTATAGCATTCGACTTAATCCTATTCTGAATGAAGCAAGCAGTTCTGATGGTTTTCCCCAAAAATCAGCTGATTGCCCAGCTTTGATTAGTGTGCACCTTGCTAAAGTTAACAGTTGCTGATTTAGCTCCCTGGTACACTTTTGATTTGACTACTTGTCAGCCTGCGTAATATACTCCACCGCAAAAATTGCTGTATGATGAATATTTGTACACCATTACTAATAATGTCGCAAACTGGTTGCTGGGATTGGAGACGTCCACAGTATTTTTTGAACGGTGGAAAATAAATTTTCTTGACAGATTCTGTATTTTGAACGGTAAAAAAGTCTTTGCCTAACAAAAATTAATATTTACGCTTATGTAAATCTCCTCATTGAAAAAAATTTGGCATGCTTATAATTTTATGCTGGCGTATGCGTCGAATAATTTAAAATTAACCTTAATAAAACTTTAAAAATATACAAAATTATTTATATCTCTCTACATAACAGGCTTTCTAACTAACATTACTTAATCCTTCACAAGCTCATAGGGTCATATCCATCCTCAATTTGATAGATAATGTTAATTAATTTTTAATTAGGTTTTTCATCATGTTAGTAGCCTAGTTGTCTATTGTTTCTCCAAAAGTAAAAAGGTAAAAATCAATGATTTTATAACTGAAACTGGAACTCAATCATTGCCTAACGTTTTGCCAATTGAATGGGATAAAATGTTTAATGTTCTTGGGCGAGAATAGAAAAAGCCTTCTCCATTTTATATAACTTGGAATCTTAAGTAAGAAGAATACGAATGAAAACGTTAAAAATAATGAAATAGAATTTCACAGCGTATTACACCGCAAAAAGGTCAACGACCGGCGTTTTGAATAAAATTTAATATGCACATATCGCGCATGGCCTAGTAAAGAGAGGCGATTATTTCTTAGTTTCAAATGGAGAGTGGGTCACCGTGAATTTGGATCCTTAAAAGGGTTATAAAAGAATAAAAAAACGAAATTATGATAAGAAGAGCGCGTTACCACATAATATTCGGTGTAAATCTCAAAACCATGATTTCAAGAGATGCTACCACCGTCACTTACCTCTTCGAAATTCACAACTTCCCACCCTCTCCATGGCAAGCTATGACCCCGATTCTTCTGAGTTCATACTATGGTCATATCACGTATCTCCGCGGAATTGGAACTCATATCATCTGTCTCACCAAAAGCTGTTGACCCCAGATTTACGAAATTAAAAAAAAATAAAATAGTCCTCGGCAGCATTCTGTGTCCCCTTACCTTCCCTTTCCCGTCACCATTCACATTTTATGACATAATCTCGACCAATCATAATGCCACTTCCGCCACCTGCATACTCTCCCCCTTTCTAAATCCCAGGGTCTCCGTGTTCCACCGTAAATCCTTCTCCCTGGTGTAATGCATTACTGTAACCTCCTTTCGAGCCATATATCTCAAACTTTGTTTGCAAGAGTCTCGGGCCTTACCCTCACGTCTGGCGACGCCCCAAATTATCAAACTCTAAGAGAAACTTACGAATATAAAGACGTATTTAATATTTTAAAATAATTAATAATGCATTAACTGTCTATGCCGCTGAATGCCCCTCATCCAAGTGTTTCGACTGAGTAAATAGTTCAGCCTTAAGTTTTTGCTTCAACAATCACAATTATTAATGTATAATTGTACATTGAAGGATAAACTGAGCGACTGACTTAATCAAATCAATCATAAATATTAAAAATGTACGTGAACTGATACAACTTGGGCATACTGCAGCATTCACTTACATAAAGATAAGGCATTGTAATTATTTGTTATCCAACAAAAATATTTTTATTTGCGAAATACATATTTTATCCAAAAATATTATTAAAGGTGTGCCCTATCGTTTATATTCTCCGGTATAATTTAGCATTAATTTTCGTTTTACTGTCGAACTTTTCTTTAACTAACACTTTATGGGCACCTGTTGACGACCATTTGTTTTATGTGGCACATTTATAGCTTTATAATACTATAAAACCAAGAAAGAAAAGCTGTGATGCTTTCGAAAGCATTCTTTGGCGTGAGAGATAATTAATTTCATTACTATATAAACACCGAATATTCATCCAAGAACCAGAATTTTAGCGGTTCCTAGTTTATTCGATTCGAATGTCAAAACATTTTTTAAAATATGCAGTATAAAAATTTTACTATTATTACAAGTTATATTAAAAGCAATTTGCATTGCAATTGCATATTGCAATAAAATGCATTACCCACAAACGAGTACACAGAACTCGAGGATAAACAGTTGATGACGAAATAAACTGTACTAATTGTTCAACTGATGACAAATTATAGATTCATTGAATATATTTCTCAACAAAAGATCTACAGAATAAATTTCATCGTTCCCAATCATTGAAACTAAATTATTAAATTAGAAGTATACTAAAGAATACATCATATACTGAAATGAATTTTTCAATTAAGCAAATTCGCCATTCGCCAAACACACCATGAAAAGTCAATTCAAATTATTAATTAAGGATGATTATTTCGGTATTATATAATTTTGACTCTAACTTTTCATTTTAAAATTATATCAAGAGAAAACTACCTCGTCTGTGTTTTTAAGGCGCGAACGAGAGAAATACATTCCGATAGCAACACATAACTTTAATTCATTTTCAAGCACTAAAAGAAAAATAATCAGGAAAGAAGTTAAGTTGCAATACCCTCGATCAACGCTGTTTCCAAAAGGACTACTATATTTCCATCAAGATTTTCCTTAATTTACGAGTATTTTGAAATGCAATGCTATGTTGTCTAACAATAGGGTGCATAATGTAGTTGTACTAAAGTGGTTTAAAAGTTCGGTAACCTGCTAAGGTAATGCAAATTCACAAAACTGTTTGGACCTTTGTTTCACTCATTGTTCCTCATAAATGATATTCCTAAGGGAAACATTCAAACTCCAACTGTAAATCTTACAAAGGTTGGAATCGTTACTCTCGAAGGTCAACAAACCCCTCCGCATTAAGGAACCAAGCGGTATCCACAATCCTACTAGATATTTTGCGAAATTTATGTTAAATGGCTATAGCGAAATCAGGAATGATTTTCACCCCTTGTTCGCCGGCGATAAGGGGAGGAGGAGAAATAGAGAGAGAACGAGGGAGATGGAGAATGAAGAAGATCCCTTAACACCATTAAGCAACGCGGAACAATCCCACGGGATGAGCCTGGAGCAGTCAAAAATCCCTCCCTAACCACCACCTCTCGACTCTCCCTGCCGTATAAAAAAACCAAAGAGCCCTCTTCCCCTTCTCACACCTTCCCCATTTCCCTCCCTGACCTCCCTCTCATTTCACCCCGTCCCCTCTTCCGGCCGAGCTGACTCCCTACCTCCGGCTATTCCCCTCTTTTCCCAACCGACCCCCATCTGGGTCGCCTCGTGACCTTTCCCTATGCACGATGAATGATTCATGCGGAGCATGCAGCTCGCCCCAACTCCGGGATCTCTATCCAGGTTTCCTCCCACATGGACCTCATTGGCCCCTCATCTCTTGCCCCTCCTTCCTGTGAACCCCCTCTCGCCCCCCACCCCAAAAAGACTCTCATCATAAGGCCCTACCCCCTTCATTCTTTTTCAGTCCGTTGATGGCACTCCTATGAAATCCATTCTCCTTATACGCTGACCTTTCCACTCCCTTACTCCACCGTACCATCCGCCCCTCTCACCATCCTCCCCTTCGCATCACGCCTCCCTCAGTTCTGCATAATGACCGCTTCACGCATTCCTACACGCCATATCCCCGTGCGAAACTTTTTACCTTCCCGTCCTGTCATCCACCCTTGGTGTGTCTCCTCTACTTACATGGGATCTTGAAACTAGAATGTCATCTGTGCCACTTCACGTGAATTTAAATGTGAAAATGCTGAAAGTGTCTGATCCTACGTGATGCAGGTCCAGATACAAATTTTGTAATGCATTCCTTGGAATTTCACGAATGATTGCTTTTTTTCATCTAATAAATCTACCGGAAAAGCTTGGTTTCTGATGGACAGACCCCGACAAAATTACCCTTGTTTCATTTACGCATATTTTCTGCCACCATTCATTCCATCCAACATGTCTAATCTTTTCCTCCGCCTACCTTACATCCCAAACATTCTCCCTTCTATCACATTATTCAACAATCCATCACCAATCAGCACGCACTCCATACAATTTTCCTGCCTTCTTCGGATTCTTCGCAATAGCCATATCTCCTCTCCTACCATTCCCAAAACTTCTTCATCCGTTTTCCCTTCTCTCCATTTCACTTTTTCCATCCTTCTTCACACCCGCATCTCAAAACCTTCCAACCTACGCTTTTCTTCTTGTCTCAACGACCGTGTTTCCGAGCTATAAGAAACCACATTCCATATAAACGTCCTCGCCAGTGTTTTCTTTACATTCTTGGCAAAGGTCTTCATCATTATTCTCTCCTCCCCGTGAAAGCTTCTAATATCCCTACCACATTCCCCAACTTCGTCCAAAACACCGCCAAAATAGCTAAGATGTTCTGCATGCTCAACTTTACCCCCACTCACTTTCCTGTTTATCTATGGTTCCTTGCCTTTTCCTTCTAATTTATTTTCATTGCATGTCTTTCAAACTTGCTCTGTAGTGAGTTCAGCAATGGCTGCAACCCCTTGGCTAATTGGCTAGCTGATGTTTGATATACCGAAAATCTAACTGATTTTATCAGTTACCCACCTACTTTTACTACTATCTTTCATTTCCTCCCCGTATACACTGAAAGCGCCTGGTGATAACAGACAACCTACTGTCCAACATGCTTCTCTATCCAATACCCTCACCTGTGCACTCTGACTCATGTACCAACAGGTTTTGAATAAGTCTTCTATCCTTGCAGTCCAATCCTGTCTTCTGAATTACCTTCATTAGGTGTTCCCAATTTGTTCTATGAAATGCCTTTTCGAAGTCTTAGAAGCAGAAAATATGTACCCTGATTATACTCTGTAATCCTTTCTATGAATGACCTCATTACTGCTATGGTGTCAGGTTACCATACTTTCCTAATGCCCAAACTGATCCTTTCCCAAGTAGTCGTCTGCCTTCTTCTCTATCCTCTTATTTATGACCCTGAGTACTACCCTTGCTGCGTGGGATTTCAAACTAGTTGTTCTATAGTCGACGCATAATGCGGCTTTTAATTTTTTTGGGATGGGAATTAATACTAATCTAATCAAGTCTCCCTGCCACGTTCCCCCCTCATAAATGCTACGAACGATCTCATAAAAACTCTTTCTTCCATGTTTTTTTCTAAGCTCTTTCACAATCCTGTAGGGATATTATCTACCTCCACAACATTTTTCATTTCTTTTCCTGCAATGCCTTCTATATTTCGCAGTCTAGGATGCCTGGAACTAAGCTTTCCTCTTCAACATCATTTTCTCTTTCTATGTTCAAGTTGGCTGACTTAATATCTTTAACGAATAGTTCTTCAATATATTCTTTCCACCTGGATTTTATCCCTTTTGCTTTTATCAGTGCTATTCCTAATATATTTTTAATAGCGTGCACTGGTTTTCCTTTCTGACTTCCTGAAAGTGTAAAATGCACAAATATAGCCGTCTCTGTAAACTCTCCATGTCCTCACACTGTTCTTTCCACAAGTATTCTTTTCCCTCAGAAGTTTCTCGCCTTTTATTGCTTTTACGTAAAAAATATAAATTGTAATCATTATAAAATTCAACACTTTAAAATTTGTCCAACTTGCAATAATTATTGAAAATATCTGGATTAATCTCTGAAAAAAATAATTTTCTGTATAGAAGCAAGAGAAAAACTGTGAGCACTGTATTTTAACCGATGTTATTTAAATGCAAATTTTACCAATGAACGTATACATTTGGAAGATGCCAAGCATAACACATATTTTCTCCTTCACTATGATTGGCTAATTTACGTTTACCCTGTAATTATATTTTTCTGTTGGGTGAACGAAACGCACAGAAAATAAATAAATCATGCACGCCTTCTCGGCTTGAGCTATTCTGCGCTTGATGTCCGTCGAGATCCGTCCATCCCATGTTATGGTGCTTCCAAGTAGGTGATCGACACCTGAAAGTTCTTAGATTTTCGCGTAAATCCTAAAGCGACAAATGCAGGTGAATGACTCCACTTGTCCTAATTTCTCCCCTTGAAGATAGATGTCAACTTTCAGCTTTATTCTTCCTCTTACTAGTATTTTAGTTTACTAATTTTTATTTTCATGTTCTATTTTCTTTAAGCGTTCTTTCGATTGCGTTTAGTGATGCGTGTTGGTCTTCTGGGTTCACCTCTATAACGGCTATGTCAACTGCGAAGCGCACCATTCTAACTTCTTCACGTTCATCCTCATGCCTTTGGTGCTCGCTTCATGTACTGATTTCATTGGCTCTTCCAAGATATGTTGAAATGTGCTGGTGACAGATTGAATTTTTGTATATCTCCTTGGTTTATTTTGATTTCTATTTTTCTTCCATTTATCATTCAAACTGTAGCAACCAGGTTCTTGATAAGATGATAGATTATTTTTCAGTCGTTGTAATCCACTCGGAGTTTTTCTAGCAATTTTCTAGCCTTGCCCCACTCGACTTCGTCAAAGGTTTTCTCCAGCTCTATGAATGACATACATGGTGGCTTGTTCTCATGTGTCATTTTTTCCACAAGTATCCTTAGGCTGAGTATGGCCTCCCTCGATCCTCTGATTTTTCTTAATCCGAATAGGTTCTCTCGGACAGGTTAACTTCCAATTTTCCTTCGACTCTATGTCTGTAATTCGTGTTAGTATTTATGATACGTGTGTCACACTACTCAATGTTCGGTGCCACTCGAATTTATCGGTCCTCTCTTTCTTTGGTTATTCAATTATTACGCTCTCCTTGAAGTCCTACGGCAATCTTTCACTTCCGTAGCTGTCCTTGATAATTTGGTCCAAGATCTGTTTGACTTTCCTTCCGAGCACCTTGATAATTTCTCCTCTGATTTTGTCCGCTCCGTGTGCTCACTTCTCAGAATATTTGTGGCCCTTTCGTTTTTTTTGCATTGCTCTCCTATATTATGAATTATTATATCAAGGGTTTTTTCCCTACATATAACTCTTGGATCAATTCCTTCCATCTTTCTCCTGATGTCCTCATCTTCAATAAATGTTTTCCCACTCGTGTCCTTGATGTTACTGCATTTCGTTTTCCTTTCTCCGAAATGCCTGTTCACTAGATTGTATGCTGTTTCAGTGTTTTGCTTCTTTACTTTTTCTCGGATATCTTCGTAGAGAATCTGAATTCATTCTTCCTTAGCCTTCTTAGACTCTCGTATGACTCGTTATCTTAGCTTCTTTTATAGTGCTTCCTCACTTTTCTTCTGTGTCTCTATATTTTAAAGACTTAGAGACGTTACATTTACTCGTTCTTGAGTGTTTGAAAAATGTGTGTGTGAACATATATATATATATATACACACATATACTTATACATATACACATATACACATATACACACACATATATATAATATATATACATATACTTATATACATAAATTACTGCCTGAAATAGAGGACATGAACAAAAACTTTGTCTAATGTATTTTAACCAAAATTATTAAAGAAAACAATTAGAGGTAATAGAGATATGGTGTACATTTCGTAATACAACGTAAGTAACATTTGCTTATGGCCATAAAAGCCGAATCAATGTGTGTCAGGGATTTTTAACTAGGGGAAGTGTGTAAGTATGAAAAAACTACTAGTCCTTGATAAAAATCTCAACTTATTTGTTTAATTTTACATTTCTCCAACTCTGGTAGTGGATTAGGGAATCCAAAGTAGACAATGGAGTAGCCGGAATATTAGACTTTGGAAACATTTTTTAAGTGCTATGCATGCAATATGGTGGTGTACTCATTCAGCTGGATATTTTAGATGATAAACCTGCAGTTCTATAAAAATTGAGCCAACAGGACACCTCAAAATAGGTACTAAATTTCCCTACTTATACATGTATCTGTGTAACTACCTTGGTTTGACTTTTGTACTTTGCCGTTAGGAAGCTTAAATTAAGTGTTATTAAGTAGTTTTTTTGTGACACATCAGATTTTACTGTGCAAATCTCATAAATCTGACTTAAAATATATATGCATTGATGCATTATTTTTGTCGCCGCTGCAATCTTACCCATGTATTTTAGAATTGAAAAGCTCAAAATTGGGGTAATCTTACATGGGAGTGAGATAAGGGAATCTACATCTACATAATACCCCGCAAGCCGCCGCAAGGGCGTGTGGCAG
>LYUA01001744.1:314871-324872 GCA_002093875.1 Calopteryx splendens | reverse complement strand
GGACTCATTGACTTGGAAGGACAAAATACTTGCATTTATAACGACATTTCTGCAGATCTCTCCGAGAATCGCCCTCGGATTTACGGAGGTTACAAGCCACTCAGAGGAAAATACACTTTTGAGGGTTAGGTCAAACTTTTAGCCTCTTTGCCGATTTTCCACCAAAGGTGATGAAATAGTGGTGACTTTTATAAAGGTCTGATGAAGTCTTGGTCATTTGTCAACTCAAAAATAGCGAACATTCTAACAGACGGTTATGATCGTTCTTATTCCATTGGTTGATCACAACCGATGTCCATACCAAGGCTTGAGTATTTTTAGCGGAAAATCGTCCAGTATGCGACAATTTCCAATGGATAAACATGCTGTTCATAAGCAATTGAGATATATTCGAGCAGGAAATCATTGGTCAATACATGGTTCACATAGTTAGGATAGTATCAATTGTAATGCCCTAAGCTAAGCATTTTTCCACTATATAACAAATTTATTAACGACCGGGCTTCGATGTACTTCATCATCTACCTGAATATGACGTAGTACATCGAAAACCGGTCGTTAATACATTTATCATATACTTATTGTTAGTGGAAAATTGCTAACCATTATCAAACATTATATTCCGATTCCACAAAATCACGCCTGAAACTTCGCAATATGATAATATCAATTCGCTAGTCATTCGTGCGCGTTTAAGCTCCGAGATTGTGCTGATGCATGCCAACTACCTCTAGGCAGTTGGGACAATGTATGCTTTTTACCAGTCACTAATATACGCCAAAACGCAGAATTTCTAGGTAGGTATGGAGCACAGGAATTGAGGTTAGTGCATGGTAGTCAGAATTTACATGCATGAAAGTGAAAGATCTGCGGGGAAATCTAAGGCTCTTTCTCATGATACTGCTAATTATACACACTATCTGCTTGCATAAATTCTATTGTCGTATAAAAACTAAAAGGTTTTTAACCATCACGTCATCTCTCTAGAGAACTAGCTAATTGCTCTAGCAAAGAGTAAAATTTATAGACGGATTACCCTATACATCCGGGGAAAGATCAGTCACGTTCACTACTTTTTTATTAAAAACCGCATTTATTAAAACTCTTAGATCAAGGCTCTGAAATGCTAAGGATCAAGGCTAAGGAAATGAGGTGAAATTCACCCTTAATTTTTCACAATTCGGGGCCAGGAAAGTGAGAATACTGTGACAGGACGAGAACATAATACAACCTTGTCTGATGATAAATCTAATGGAAGCTACCATCATATTTTCTTAACGGCTTATTTATTCATTTATTACCTTATTCTTCAATTCCACAGACCTTCAGCCAACCTTCACTACGTCCAAATTCTCCTATTATTTCTTCCTCCCTCTGTCTCGCCTGCCCAACATTCTGCCGTCTATCACAGTCTTCAACAATCCATTACAACTCAATACGCCCTGCATCCACTTTTCCTGTCTTTTTTGGATTTCCGCCAATAGCTTTCTATCCTCCTCTACCACGCCCAGAACTTCTCCCTTTGTTTTCTTTGCGTCCGTTTCACTTTTGCACGTATATAAGGCGGTTGAAAATATGTATCACATGTATATTCCCAGTATAAACCACTTCAATGATTAAAAACTGCATTTGATCAAGTATTGAATGTTGAATTCGAGATTGAGGCCATTATTTTCATTTAAAAATAATCACCTAATTACTACCAAACAAAATTGCGAACTCATTTAATTTAAATTTGTGAAAATCTAACCTAAATGCCAGTTAAATTTGCAGCTCAATTATGCCAAGAGTTGAATCAAACTGCCACGAGCTATTTAAATTGATTACCGGTTCAATTAACTACTATATAGTATAAAGTAAAATAAAGAAACATTGCAGAATTACAGCAGTGATGATGATGTTAATGAGCACAAATAACCTTCAACAACATACAGCTATAAACTACGGCAATAAAGCATGTGCCTTGATTAACGAACCGGACTGTTCAGTTTTATAGAGTTTTTACACTGCATTTGAATAAATAAAGATCCTACCTATAAAAACCGCAATCACGCTGTATTATGCTTCAAAACAGTACAAAACCTCGGCAAAATACAAAATATAGGGATGAATTAATCTGGTAGGCTGTTTACATCCCAAATATCGAAAAAGCAAAAGAAATTATGTCCCTTAGTGGAGTGAAGTAGATGTTTCCCTATGATATCAGTGGCGAGTTTCATTTACCTTCATTATGGAAATTGAAGTAAGCCTTATGGGCATCATGACATAATAACATTAAAAATAAGGCCGGTATCAGCTAAGAAGTGTTACAGGGAGAAAAGAGTCTGGAAATGTTATAAAATGGCCTGTCAATGGACGTTAAATTATCTCAAGAAAAATAAAATTATTGAACGAGAGGTTAGCATTTGTGGAATAATAAGCATACAGCATAGGATACTGATTCTCTAAAGCTCCTTTTCTACGAGTTCAACGTGATTATACATTGACAGGTGACACTCATATCTGATGATAACTTATATATTTCATCCTCCTTTCTTATTATCACTTAATGTTGACAAGCAGTGACTCCACTCAAGATAATTGTAACATCGAAGAAATCTTAATCCTTCGCCATTCATACTTTGTTCCAAGTTTTTGTGAGAACTTAGGCACCTTAAGTTTACTTTGGCACACAGTAAGATAATAAGAATCATCAGCGATAGTTTGAAAACTGGACAAACGACTACTTTTAGGAATGGGAGGGTGTAAAAATGCTAAGGGAAACCTGAAAGTATTATAGTAATGGCAATATTCAATAAAAAAATAAACACTTAAGATGCATTGTTTGCACCCTGGATTCCGAGAAGACTTCAGAATTGTCAGATTGGAAAAAAGTAAGTGAAAGTAAATGTTGCATAAAATGTGTAGATATAATCTGGAGGGAAAGGCGTTTAATTCGAAGCGTGACCATGAATCACAGTGCAGAAGTCACAACCCTTAGCTGATTTGCTATCACTTGATCCACACTCATTGCTTGACATTATTTCTTTTAAATAAATAGACATCGTTGGTTATTTATCAGTCCTTGATTAGATAAGCTTTCAGATAGGTATTAAACTTTACTATTCCATCATAGTTTATTTTTTATTTTCGCCGATAGAATGCAAACCACATCAATAAATGACCGATGAAAGAGCACCGATTGTTGGTGAAGTTGAAGCCGGAATCAGATGTATGGTTGATAAAACTCATTTAGTGAGTTAGTCAATGACTTTAAGTTATTGTTATGCCTGTTTATAGGGTAAATGTAGGAGGTATGAAATAAATTGGTATTATAATAAAATGAAAATAAACAGGTTCTCAAGAGGTGGGAAAGTAAATATGACATCATATTAGATGCGTATGCATAACAGCAAGTGGTTCAGGTATTGATACAGGTAATCAGATAAAAATGACAAAAAAATAAAACACTAGGGGCCGGAATTTCGTCAATAAAGGCAGAATTTACTAAGATGAGGAACCTTAATAGATATGTAAAGGAATGATCAGGAATACATTCACATGGAGCACAGCATTGAATGTCAATGGGGCAGATATATCACACGAAAGTAGTGGATTTCTCTAGATGTATAATGGCTACGTTTCACACAATCATTGGAGAGTGTATACAAATGGACGGGTAGAGCAGTCCATGTACCTATATTAACAGTATTTTGAAATAAAATGGCCATAGTAGTAAATAATAGTTATAAAACATTTTAGCGCAGGATAAATAAAATAATATGGACAAATAATTTATACGAACGGAGAATGAGAAACGGAAACAAGTTAATGATACAATGTTAGGCAAAGCAATGGGGGGTAGTGGGATGCTGAAGGATGTAACGGGGCGAATTAAGGGTACGCTAAGAAAGGGATAAGATGGTTAGGATTCCGTGACGGGATGGATGAAGATGAGAATTTTGAAGGTTGGAAGGAAGAAATAGTGCGACGCAATGTGTAGAGATGGATTACTTAAGAAGCCCACGATGATACGTATCTATTGAGTCTCAGAGATCACTCAAAACCTATCTTAATCGTTTGGCAACCGGAAATATGATCTACCCACGTCTAGAAAACAAGTACGCCTCTTAAAGGTTAGTGCGATGTGTGTCAATGGCAGTCGCAGCAGAGTAACTAATTTTACTTCCATGCACAAGGCAGATGCAGCGTAATGGCTTATTAGAGGTGGCAAACTCGGAAGCGGGTTAGGCAGCGTTATTTGCTTTATGGCGCCTCGAATTTCCACGGCCCTGAAATGTGGCGACGAGGACCATACATATTCATCCGATATAGATGTTACAAGGCTGGGAGTCGTTCCCGAAACACCCGCGATGGTTACTCCCATCCTACGTATGCCGTAAGTGTTTATGTGTGGGCTTGTGGGCGCTGGCGTGAGGGAATGCGTGTCCACATTGGTGCAGGTAAACGAGGCGCGCGTATACATTTGGGTGTATAGAGAGACGGGGAGACAGAGAGAGGGAGAGAGAGTTGCAAGCCTTATGAGAGGGGTAAACTAAAAGGCGAGGCGTGTATGCTAATTGCGAGCTCGGTGATAACAAAGTTCACCAGAATCGCGAACATGCTCGCTCACCCCTTGGAGAATTAGGGCGCCCATAAAGTATCACACGCACGCACACTCACTCAGTGACGCTCATGAATGAAAAACTGTAATTGCCGTGAAACGGAAATCGAAATTTCCCACCAGATATGTTGCAGAGGCTCGCTCATTTCCCACTCGGTTCTTTCATGGGTGAATATTTACTAAAACGTTCCGAATCCCTTCAGTCCATCCCTCATTTCGTCCTCCGATCTGTGAAATCAATTTTTAAAAACTAAGAGGGCCGCATCTACGGGTTCATATCAATTTCATGGAATTGGGTGCATTCCTACAAACTGTCGCCGCTGTAGTGAAGAGGATGATGTAGCATGACATGTAATTGTCCACTTAAATAGTGAATCAATCACATTATCATATGAAAGGCAATATATCAATTCACGGTCAAACGAATCCATTAACATTTTAATCATTTAACTTGATTCGTCTAGGCTTAAAAATTACCACATCTGGAACTCCTTAGTACCATTTCACGATTATGTGCATGAATTCTTTCCACTGAATCACGCTTAGAACAGTAGTGAATAACGAAATCGAATAACAGTAGTTGTATTTACATCATGAACGAACAATTAATTTACAGTAACATGAATTATATGAAATCTTATATCACATTAACTTAAATAAACGGTGCCCAATTAAAACAAAAACCAGCCACCAATATTAACCCACAGTTGGGCATTTCTAGTCGGAAAAAAATTAAGAAAAAATATAATGAACATTATAGTTTAAAATAACAAGGCACCCTTTGTCCGCCTAGTAAATAAGGTCATGAATGCATTGAAAACAAAGTTGGCTGTTATTCACCCATTATTTTAGATTTTTTCCGGTATCCAGGCTAAAAAAATATTATTAGAGCTATTGCGAATATGTCATGTTTTGTACGGAAGTAAAATAAACCTACCTGCAGAAGCTTATCTACTCGTAGAATATGAGTTGTCTCTCTTGCAAAAACCTAAGCCCACATATTAAAGAAATTAACGACCTCGGGCTTGAATTTGTGATAATGCTTCATCAAGGAAGGAATGATACATTTAGCAAATCCCATTTAAAAATATTTTTAATTCACAGGACAGGCTTCAACGGTTGAGAGTCTGCCCCAAAAACACCTAAAGATTACACTTAGTGTTCAAAATTAGGTAATGTGAATTGAAAAAATATTAGGTGGAATTTACTAATTGTATCGCTTCTTCCTCCCAGACTAAACAAAATATTCTTTCACAAAAAATAAATCGTTATAAAATGAAATTTACAAATAAAATACCAAAATATTATTAAAAATTAAAAAAAAATGCCAAATTTCACTATTATAGGGCATTAGAGTGTCATCAGTGCGAGTAGTTCAGTTGAACTTTCCAGAAAATTCATCAAAACCAGTATTCCATACCAGAGAGCTAGCTACCTATGTGAGCTACTGAATCCATAGTTCTCATGCTATGGTCTCCTTGATAAATTTATCATCAAGAAACACTTGCCACAGCATATCTCAATAAAAATGAAATGCCCATAACTCCTTTGGATATAATTCTATTATATTTTAATCATGGTTCTGCATTTACCATTTTTTTCACGTGTGATTGATCTAAAAATGGAATAGTTCATTTATAGTAGTTAGTTGTTCAGCATTTTGAAACTGAATTTGGTTTATTCTCCCTATAGCAGACCAAAAAAAGATCTTTTATTGAGCATACTTCCAAAGACATAGTAGAGTAACAAAAATAGAAAAAAAATACCATGCCTGATTGTTTGAGCCAGTGGCCATACATTTGGCGGATTCATTCTTCCCTGACCAGGGACAGCCTTCAACCCGAAGTTCGATTCGAAAGGTGAAGGTAAAATTTATCTAGCATTTCACTTTGCAGTTTTAGCATTCAAACGTTCAGGTTAGGAGGACCAGTTTGCGAAAAAGGGCCTTCCCTGCGTCGTTCACGGTTTCCCATAAAGTTCTGGAAACTTTAAAATCACACTGATCGGATTTTAGCCTGGAGAGCCTTGAAATATCACCCCGGTTTGAACACGAGACCTATTGTCAGCTAACACTCTGGGGATCACAGATAGTCGATCTATAAGGCCTAAGAAACTGCAATTAAATTAAAAGGTCAGTGATTGACGTGAAGTTGCTCCACCATCTTAGGTTCAATTTATCTGGGGACGCTAAAGTACGGTGGCTTATATTCGAGTAGTAAACCACACGATAACTTCGTCATACAGTTGAACCATTTTTTTGCAGGATTTTTGTGTTAAATACGTCTAAGGGAATTTTCCGAACTTCAATTCAGTGCTTTACAAGAAAAATCTGAATTATTTTCTTAAAATAATCATTAATGGCGAATGAGGTACTCGTTTCTTTTTCATGAGAGTTAAAATACTTCACGCTCGGTTGAGTCTTATTTAGATAGTCAATAAATTTTCAATTTGGTATTGAAACATTCTATTAGAACGGTATTCCATTTCTCCATAATTTAATTTAAAAAATATTTTCATGCATCATTTTCTTTAGTTTTTGTCTCACCTACTTTCGAAATCCGCTCCAAGCAATATGATAAATGATTTATCTACTAATTAACCTATAGAGATTAAACCACTCACCAGGGATTTTATAACTAGAGTTCAGCAATAATGAGTTACTAAAAAAAGATTTATTATCACCAGGTTTCCTACATAATATCAACATTAATTTAATTGCATTCTGTAGTTGTTAGCACAACGAAAAGATTATTTGAAAAGTAAGCCCCGAAAGGATTCGTATTTGAATATGTAAAGAGGAAATTAATCACCCGTGACTAATGATGTTTGTTTTTTGTCCAAATCGAGATATTGAATCAATATCCTCCACGTGAAAAATAGCATTTTCCTTTCCAGAATTAAAGTTAAAAGGGACTATTTCTTATGGGAGGCAATTCCGTGCTTTCAGATAACGCAAGATGGATTTAAGTAAAAATCAATACATTATGTTGGCACTGCTAATAAATCCCGAAAGGTTTGCCATTCAATCAATCATCATCTCGGATAATTAGCTGATTGAGCCCAGTTTTTTTAAGTTCTCTCCGGATTAAACGAATTAGTTAATAGAAAATGACTTATGAAAAAAAACAATTCAGAACGTGCAGCACTGGAAGAGAAATTACCTGAAACAGCGCTCAGATTTCAACTGGACGAAAATTTATTTACCAACCAATGAACGTAATGCTTCTCTACTTCTGCTAATAAATTAGGTTATCAAAAGCAAATGCTAATTGAAAATTTAGGCATTTAAAATTAAAGATACAAGATTAATAATAAATTTCGATATGACTAATTCCTACCTTTACAGATTTACCTCAGTTTTCGATAAATTTTATTCAATCGACTGGCCCATGCTGAAAATTTTTGTGATTGAAGGAATACGAATTTAATGTAACTTAAAACTTTTTTTCAAAAAACATTTCGTAAAAATTAAAAGCGAATCACTAATAATTATTTCGCCGCTGCTCTCCTGTCTATATTTGAATATATTTTCCATGAGACGACAGACGGACCATGCAATGTTATGAATCGACTACATTCCACCCAATAGCGAATAATAAAATTCCTCACTCGTAAAAATTAATGAAATTCCCAGACTTGAAAAAAGGACTTTTTAAGTTTTAAATTACACTCGCTATTTCCTTTCATTCTTGCATGTATTTTTTGCGAAAATCAACTATTCAATTAGCCATTCTTACATTGAATATCCGTTCAAAATGAGGAAAGTAGTTATTTTAATAGCAGTCAAGAAAACAAGAGAGAAAATTATCCAAAAAAAGGGAAATAAGAAAACGTAACGGCAGTTTACAGGAGCCAAAATTAGTTGCTAACAGTCAAGTAAACAAAAACATAACTTTTGGATCTTTCCGTGCCGGTACCATAATGTCCACCAAAAGAAAAATGTATTTCAAGATGAAGAGCATATATTAATCAAGCCTTCCTATACGCTGGGGACGCGTTAATTATTTTAATGAAATATGGGAATATCTATGTGATAACGGCAAGAAAATAGACATCTGAAACTGTTAGTCACCACTAATCCCGATTCATCGATTTTACTTATTCTCATTTTCTTTCCCCATGCCCTTACTATGCCTCGTACACCATTTCCCAGTGATAAAGACTAAAGTGTTCGGGGAATAAAGGGTAACCTGTCGCCCTCCCCCTATTTTCACTTCCCATTCCGGTTCCACCTTAACTCCTCATTGTTCACTGAAGTCGCACTTCAACCAACATTTTTTGAGAACGGAAAATTAGGTTACGCCATACGTTAGAAAAATACGAAGGAATCACTAGGAAGCAATTGGTAACTAAATCTGGTCTCAGCCGACGAAAATATCCGGACTTTCATTACTCTCTTAGAATTGGTAGTGTTTTTTCAAAATAATGCCTAGAATACAAACTCATAAAAAAGCCAATACTAAAAAGCTCCCTCCGTAAATTATTATGGGAAATACGAAGCATACGGAAGACATAACTCAGCACCTTTTAGCGGAAATGTACGTTTTCAGCAGCATGTATATATTTCACTTCATTGAAGAACCAACCCAAAATTAAATTTTATCAGACATTACCACTGGGAGCAGTTTCCTGACGAGAAATATTATTTTTCTGGCCCAGTCAATTCAATTTTAAGGTATTTTTTGTTTTCTCCAGGTCTGAAAAATGCACCTTTTGGAACGGGATCCATAAACGAACGCTGTCATTACGACAGTGGATCGTCTAGTAAATCCCTTAGTGCTGAATACGCCGTCTGGACGCATTCCACGAAAACAACCTGCCAAAGCAGTAAAGCAGGCCATGCAGTCAAAAAACAGTTCAATGGTGCCCAGATATGCGTACTAATGGGAAATTTCACGGTGCACCGAATCGTAACCGCTGGGCAAAGGTGATAAATGACTTTCGAGTCTAACACATATGCTAATTTGGAGTCTGGCAGTGGTTCAGTCTTATAAAAGGGATAGGCCTCGGCCACATAACCGGCACAAGGGTGACAAGCGGTCATCGCGCGACCCGCTACGTAATCTCCACCCTTCTCCCGCCCGGCTCCCTCTTTTTTTTTCGAAAAAAAAGGTGTAATACCCCGACGGGTCCCGGCGATATCCCGCCACCCGCGCTCTATGGGATGGAAACATAAATCACTTTTGCCTTTTCCACAGCCGTGGCCTTAGTCCCTCCATCCCCATGCCCCCCACCCTTCTCCTTCCTTTAACCCCTTCGCCCGTCCCCTCTAGGCTCCCTCCGCCCTCGTAAAAAGAAGCGGAGGCTCTCTCCCTCCGCCCTCCACCGCTCAAAAGCTCGCGTACACACAAACAGTCGGACACCTGCGGTGGGACGTGTTCCCCCCCCCCCCCCCGGT
>LYUA01001744.1:165095-187309 GCA_002093875.1 Calopteryx splendens | reverse complement strand
TTTCGTCCTGCTCTACCGTGAGATCGCGATTTTTGTTTCGTGGTGACAAAGTGAATTAATTATTTTGCAAACGCATTTTCGGAGCACTTTCGTTTGGTCTATCACCCGTTAGAGCTAGTGCTCTATTTATTATCTTCACCAGAGAATTCTACCTTAGTAATTTTTATCTTCCGTTCCATTTTACGCGGGATTTCATTCGCCATCCTTGAGAAGTGTTTCAACCTAAAATAAATACTTCTCTAAGGGTGAATACAGCCAAAATTTACATTATTATTAAAACTATTAAGCATTAATTAATTTTTAAGCTTTAATTTATCCAAGCAACATACTAAAACAATTAACGCTCTGAATCCATTTTTCAAATTATTGGTTGATATAAAAATATTGTCAAAACTTAAAATGAATTCTCATAATGCTACATATACTTATTATATGTATTTGCCATCGCTCATCCCAAATAATTCATCCGAAGAAAGATGACGCAATTGACACGAATACCTTAATGAAGGTGTTAGGAAAATACTTTAACATCAGCAGAGTATTTAATGTCACAGAAGAGACCACCAGAGTATTCAGTGATTAATTAATTTAGTACGAAAATTGAAATTAGTAAGGAGATATATGGTTGTAAAGGAAATGTAAAAATTACAAAAATGTCTGACTACTATTAATTAATTTATCTGGAAGTAAAGTCACCATTTCTTATTTTCCATAACTCTAGGAATATCTAGGAACAATATTCAAAAGGTTTTAAGTTGTACGGTGAGAAAGTTATAAAACTTATACCCCAACTAAACTTTTATTAAAAATAACACCTATTCAATGGAGGCTAAGCGACTTGAACTCCATTTAAACATATTTTTTACAAATTAGATCCATTCTACCACGTAAATGTAGCTCGGCTGTATTTTGAATACACTCCAAAAAATGAGCACTACGGAAAACAACAATAAATTAATATAATTATTGTATTAAATCAGTATGCTAATTTATTAATCGTAGTATAAGCGAACTTTGAGGCATAAAAAGAATCAAAACACCTCAGGTCCGCAGGGTGTTTTCCCCTCAGAAACGACAGCTTAATTTTCGCCCCTTCAGCCCCCCTTCTAATGTAAATTTGCCGGTCTAAATATGCGAGGCTCGCGAAGAGGAAAAAAAATGTTGCAAAAAGGTTGGCAACGGGAGAGGTTTTGGAGGGCGGGGTGAAAAGAATATGTGGAGCAAGACTTTAAAGGAAGAGTAGAGGTAGGGAAAGGGGAGGAGAGGAACATCCTTTTGCCCTACCTAGAGAAAAAGAGGGACCCTAACTTTTGTTTACGCAGCTCTCTATTTAAAAAATTTACATCCGACCGCTAAACCAATCTGGTTCAGCGATCCATCAAGCCGCCACTCGATCCTTGGACATAAATATTCCAGACGACGGCCCTCCTCTCGAATCTCGCTCGGCGGAGGAGGAAAACAAACAAGCGACGAGGAAATAATAAAAAAGGGGAGGGAAGGGAGGGAGAGAGAGACAGATACACAACCACCCACACACACCTACCTTCCCCTCTCAACACATGCATTTATTTTCAAGGCTAGTTGAAAAAGTCCGAGGTCCTAAGCGGATACTCCGAGAGGCAAAATGCTTCCTTTATATCGCGTCCTTTCATCCCTCAACTCTACCTCTGTCCCCCCTTTTCCCAACTCTTTGTCTCTAGGTCCAACTCCTAAGGAACGATGCAACGGTGAAGTGAAGGCAAGGGAGACATGGATGGACTTTTTCTTCACTAAGCTGATGATATTTCTAGGCATCATCCGGTGCGACCTCTTAGCGCGGGAAAGGGTTTGAAACGAGCGCTAAATGGGAGTTCCGATGCAACAAGGATGCGATTCGGCCCTTTGAAGGCGACGCCTTCGGGCCCCGCTCGCTCCCTCTCTCTCTCGATTTCCCTCGCCTCTCCACCGCGTCGTAGAAATTCATCCTCTCAAGGAAAGCGGCATGCAGACAAAGAATCGGTATCGTGGCGTCTCTCCTCCTGCATCCCCTTCCTCCATCGTCGCTATTGTTCTCTTTGACTCATCTCTGAGAATGACCCATATCTTGTCATTCATTACCTACTTGAGTGCTTGATTGTTGCTTTTTCAATTTGGGCCAAAATTGATTTATTTTTTTTAATGTTCAATACATTTTACCATCAGGTGTGTTCACGCATAAAATGTATCTTGCTGCAATGCAACGAATTTATTGTATTTATTTTGGACTGCCTATAGGATATCCGGATTTTTTCACACCTACCTTATGGGTAGAATTGACTGAATTTATCCATGCCTGAACATTAAGTTGTAACCAAAACGATTGATCCTTTCCCTGTTAGTTGTTTTCTCATACTGCATGTAATATATGTGTGTGCTTTTGCGTCCTGTTGTGTCAGTGGTGGTGGGGCGCGGGCAACGTTATCAGGGCTATTATGATGACCCCTCCTGAAAAGGCAATAGCTTCTTTAGAATAGCAAAGAATTAGGCCTAATGTATTACTGGACTTTGGTTTCGCCTTTGGCATGTTTATAAAAATGTATAAAATCAAACCGGAAGTTAGAGTGCCGAAACCGTTTGCAGGGAATGCGGTCCCGGATAGGCAGATGATATATGATGGATGTGGATAATATATGATGGATGTGTTAAGTCTAGTCTAAATAGTTCCTTTGAACACCAAGACCATGATGGGAAGCTTAGTTAGTATAATATTGGTCCAAAAAGAGACGTGGCAGTGTTTCTAGACTATTACTACCTGAAGACTAAGCACTCATTGAATCCCCTGGGGGAGTTGCTTGAAAATAGTAAGGTAACTGCAATAAGGGATGGTAACTGCAAGAAATCATGATACCTACTTTGTGAGACTGGTTTGAAATAAAGCATGGTGTAATATAAAGATGTTTATGTCACCATGTGTGTTACATGTGTTTATGGATAGATCGGTGAGAAAATGATGCATAAATAAGGTAGGTATAATGATTTGTAATGGCAAAATGTCCTCATATTTGATCCGCTACTTATTGGATATAGGAGAGTTCATCCAAAATTAAGCTTTGACTATTTGACAGGAGATAAAATATTAATCTTTATTGTTTATTTCATATGATTAACTTATTTATTGAAGCACAAACACGATGTGTGTAAAATGACCAGAGCCTGCTAATAAGTCCTGTATGGATTTAGCAGGATGAAAATGTTTAATTTCTCTGGTTTTGGATGCTTAAATATCTGTTTATTGAAATTGGTGTATTTTGTAAATGAAAACCTATTTATTGAAATCTATATTTTTCAAGTTTGAGTTTAAATGGTGAATAAAGACTACAGTCTTATGAATAAAACATGGGGTTGGCTATGTTCCGAATGAGCCTTCAGTTTGGAGAGTAGGACTACAACTTGCAGATCGGAGAGTTGGAATGAGCCCATCTCGAGTATGGTTACAAAGTGCGCGTTGGAGGGAACATGGGCTAATAATGCAACGGTAATAGTAGAGCGGTATGCAAGGAGGAATAATTTTCTCGCAATTTGTGTTACGTGCGGCTACCTTCTTATTTCATGTAATGCTCGAAGAGAATGCCATTATCAACGAAACCAATAATATTGGCAACAATTTAAACAATGCAGAATATTTTTGTAATCAATTTACATTAACCTTAGGAAATTACACCAACCATCCCAAAAAAGGATTATAGTGAGTGAGCATATTTTTATCTCATTTTAGACGAGATACCAACTAGTGTATTCGTAACATTTTATTAGAAAATTTATTCGAAATTACTCACTGGTTTACTATAAAGATGATTTTAAAATGTGCAGTTCAAAAAAATTCAAAATGTTCTTCCCATAATTGAATAGCTCTCGTCAAGAGTTTTAAAACTAGTACGCGTAGTCGTTTTGCACTCAACGTTATCCAGATATATTACGACATTGTCAGAAGTGTTTTCCAGTTTACTAGAAAAGATTTTTTCAATGCAAAGTTAAAACGACTGCAAAATGTTCTTTATATATTTGAATAGATCTCATCAAGAGCTTTAGCCTGATACCAAGCAGGGTCCTGTTGAGCTTAAGTTTGATGAAACCAGGCACGCCCAGAAATACTGCATCATTTCCCCCGTCTATGGACAGGGAGGAGGGGAGCGTCTCCATGCTGTTCACGAATAAGCTAACATGATTGCAGGGCGGCACTTAATTTCAAAGATACGATTTCGGTTGAGATCTATCTATATTTGTCTCAGAAGCTTGGCCGTAGGTCAGCCCATACTACATGCATTGTTATCCGCAGTCTTAGTAAAAAAAATATTTAATGTGAATTCTTCAATTTGCATATTGCAGGGCTCGTTAATTAGGAGTGAATATTGCACAACGCCAATCAATCGCCATGGAAATTTAATAAGGGAGTCGGATAACTTCCATGTGTGTTTAACAAAACATTACCTAATACATATGCCCATAAATGAGAATTAAAATTTTGAATGAAGAATTGTCATAGCTTTGCTTTCATATGATTAAAACATCCTTTGATATTATCCAGACAAATATATCATGATAAATTCATTCTCTGCCTTAATTATTGAAGGTTTCCTGACCAGGTAACATTTAAAACATCACGTATAAAATATTAGATTAACGATGTAAAATAAGTTCGACCTATTCAAATCCAACATTCAGAATAATATCTAGTCAAACATTTTAAAAATTAGGTGTTAATCATTTTGAAACTAGGATAATCACCATGAAGTTGTCATTCCTCTTTTTATGCCTTATGTGTCCTTTTATTTGTCATACCACACAAGGAATCGATCATGGAAGCTATTCGACGTGCGATGCCGGGGTTACTGTTTATGTTGTAGGGAAAAAGTATTAATTTTTTAGGAGCTAACAAAGTTGCAGAAGACAGTGTTAGTAAAATTCTCCTCACAAATTAGCACCATCCCTCGGGTAATGAGATTTAACGAGACCGAGTAGCCTTTCAACGCTCCTACGGCGCCACAAATGCCATGCATGAGGAGCTACAGTCAATTAAACTATCATCATCACCACCATAGACCAGTTTTTTTCCTGGATAAATCAAGTGAGTTTTGAAGACCCTTGTTCCTAATGATGCCAACTGAATTCAGCTTCCCTTTGTCTTCCAGTCCGATAATCATAATGACCTGAATTTTAAAACACCTCATTTTACCATTTATTCGTCATCTTATATTACCTACTCGAGAACACGAGAAGCCATTTCTTTCATTTTTAAATTGACAATTTAATTTTCATAGGCCTAATCTGAGGACTATTTAGCGCTAATCTTATTTTATTAAAGGCTTCTCTTCTGCAAACAAACTCATGCTAACCTAAAAGCGCGGAAAGCAAAATATTGGTTTTCCATATCCAAGAGTACTTTAATAAGCTTGTGAATATTTTTTTTATAATGTGACATCATAATTATGAAAATTTATTATTATTGGAATTAATTAGTTTGATATTATGAGAGTCAAATCTGCTTGTTCCATTGATTTTGTACATGTGCCTCAACATGCGGTCAGCTGAACCGCGGACACAACCAGAAAGTAGCTGAGACTAATTCCTGCCACTTTTTAGCAGAGATTAGGGTCTGTTACTTTTTAGGGACTAGAAATATCTGGGAAACTACGGATGGCACAGGGAATGAAATAGGACCAACATCTATAAATTGCTAAACAAACGCAACCTGGGGCTTCGTATTAGTGGAGCTCCAGCCTCGTGTTTGGTGTGGTTCTTCTTATGCTACGTTAAGATATAATTTTGTTTTACATTGGCATATTAAAGGGATTTAAAACGCTCAAGCTGAAAATATCGTGAGAAGTAAATATTATTAATTAGAAAATAACTTATATGGAATTGGAAAATGGAAATACTATAATGGAATTAATTTGCGAATGAAAACGGAAAGAAGAATAAAGATAAAATTAACAAACTTAATAACTTATTGTTCTCATCACTTTTTCAATCATACCTGACCACTTCTGACATTTTTTACGTTATGTAACATCGAAAAGTTCAAATTTATTACTTATTGCATGTAAAATGTAAAACAGTGTAAGAATAATTCAGAAAAATCTTGAACATTGGTGCGTCTCCGATTTTATCACATAAAATGCATTATATATCGAGAATAATTACCACTAAAGATGGAGTCCGCTATAGTATATTTTTTAACTGAACATTTGTAATTTAAATATCTTTTTAGTAAACGAAATACGTATGAAATATTCCCACGCCTCTGTTTTAAGAAACTCGACGTTTCCACTCCAATGCAGGTTTCTTATGGAATAAGATTTAAGGGAAACTTTGAAATAGGGAAAGATTTTCGGTAATTTTCTTGCACCTTTGCCATACCTCTATGATTAGACTAATGTTAACTAAAGTTAAATTCTAATTAATAATATTTACTTTTCACGATATTTTCAGCTTGAGCGTTTTAAATGACTTTAATATGCCGATGTAAAATAAAATTATATAATACCTACCTACATTTTATTCTCAAAGATAATGGAGATTAGAAGTATAAAACATTTTAACGTAATTAAGGTATTACCAGAGAAGGTGATGTGTAAGGCAAATCAAAGGGAAAATCGCATGTCATTCAATTATCATAGGCGTGAAATGCATTCTCTGCGCGGTATCCTACAACAAATATCACTGTAAATTGGCAGATTCTTATTCTGCAAATGGGTTAACAGATATTTTCAGTCAATAAATTAAAAATGAAGACCTAGATTTTAAATGGGTATAAACATTAGGAGCAATAAGGAATTGAAATAATTAATCCCGAAGGATAAGTCGTCATATTCGTATCACTGCACATGAGATGATTTCCTCGTAACGCTATAATATTGTGCTCAAATCACTTTTTTAATGCCATAGTGATTTATGGTACCAATTCTATAGTTATTAGCTATAGCTAACAGCCATTTGATTTAATGAATGGTACAACAAAAAAATGGCATTTTCAAGCATTCCACAGCCCCGAAAAGCCTACTAATTATAGACATTTTAAGAGGAAGCTTTGCTATAGGTATCACCTAATTTAAACGACACTGCATTAACGGACTTTTCTTCGTAAATTAAAAAAAATAGGTATATAGCCGAACAGGGTACCAAATTACTAGAGGCACGACTGGCTCCAGCAAGAGTTGTTGATCACCTTAATACTAGAAATTTAAAATCGATCACACTTCGATCATATGATTATCGAATTCTGTACAAATTGCTTCGGGCGAAGTCGCAGTAGGTATATTTACATGTATGATATGGATCATGGATTATATATATATTGAATGATAGTTAGGGCACCATCATGAAATGTGTGTTGTCGGGCGAAGGGTGAAAGACTCTTCCACCGAGGGCACCGAAAAACCTCGGGGCCGAACCTGTCTGAAGAATGAGGAATCATAACCGCTCTGCATGGCGATTATCGATAACAACCACTAACACAATCAAGTTACTCATTACCTCCTTGGCACAATATGGGATCAGCCCCTCCCATAAGAACAATCTGATCCCATTAAGGGCACAAAACTGCGCGAACATTCAAGATCATGCATTTTACAGCAGTATTGAGTTACGAGAGATGTCCATCATCATTGTTGACCTGCTACATGAACTTTTTTGGCCCTTCATTGAGCGAAACGCATTATCCAGATTGGGTATTCGGAGAGATGAGGGAACCTAAATAAAGCAGGGGTAGGACGAAAGAGAATCGACTTTAGTGCGACCCCGGAGGAAATTGGGAATAATTGGGGCTGGACTGATGGCAGCGATAGACGCAAGGGTGAAGGCAGAGGAGGGGCAAGCTGAAGTTGAACTGGGACGACGATAATATCGAACTACGAGGCGACGAGGCCATCGATCCGAACCATCAAGGGAAGAAGATCGTTCCAAGCAAGTCATGCATGCGAACGCCGCCTTATTAGCGTTAGGGATCAAAAGGCGGGGGATGGGAGGAGTGGAATTTTTTATCGCATGTACGCCCAACGCCCAAGAATATCTTGAAGGCAAAGGGAGAAGAGCGGCGTAATGCCCCAGGAGAAATCACGATGACGTGAAACGAGGAGAGCATCCTGGGTCTCCCGTTTTTACACTCATCTCCAGGTGGCCGATGGAGCTCCAAAGGCTCTTTCAGCAGCAAGCTTCCCGGTTGGAAATGGAAAACAAAGGTGTCCTCACCAACTGGCAAAATACTTCACCATTTTCAGGAAGAGAAATGATGAGAAAAAGGTGTTCCTTGAAAGACGGATCAGCACCGTGGCTTTACTTTTAGAGAACAAAGTTCCAAAAAGAGCGGAGCATGTATGAATTTTGGCACGAATTTCAGTAATTCTATGGGATATAACATATGCAAAAGAAGTTTCGTCATCCACTGTTAATATTACCGCACGAACATCAAGATACCATCAGTCTTATGTTTAATGATATTAACATAAATATTTCGAAACCAAAGAAAATTAAAGTATGGCAAAGCAAAAACCATTTGTGAAAAACTATAGATGCAAGAGGGATCTTGGTTCATATATGGATTTTATACCTTCATTAGATAGCAGGTAGATTACGAGTTGCTAAAACTGGTATTCTATCTGCTACGTACGTTTTTATTTTGGAATAAAAATGTCAGCTACTTCTATGATCATGAAACAGAAGTTTTAAATAAGTTGGGTGTCCGTAAGTTTGGCATAACCGATAACTTTGGTAATGAAAGTGCGTGAATACAATTAAATGATCGTATTAAAAAAAACATTATCATCAGATATTTCTTTATAAGATTTGTACCTTGGTGAAACTCCGGATTCTATCGTAGTAGCAAAGCAAATTTATTTAAACCGAGAAGGCAATTCGAAATCGCAGAAGTTCATTGTAAGTCAGGACTCCAGTTTTATGAAACTTACCGCGTCTTGAATGCGTTTGATTAAGCCCTTGCCACTGACGTAATTACTAAAGTTAGCTAGAATATAACATATGAGTTATGAGGATACCTTTCGAAAAAAAATCAATTCAATAAACTTTTTGCTTCCGGGGAAAAATTTGAGGTGAGAAAGATGTAGAAAGAATTGATAAAACATCTTTATGATAAAACTTAATCTTCCAGCTGATCCACCCTAAATTTTTCACATATAATTTAGATGATAAAATAATCACAGTACCTAGATAAATAACTACTAATCCCTCAAAAATTGTTAATTTACTACTAAAATTAATTGATAAAATTCTCCGCGAGGTGCCTTTCATGAGGTGCCTCCTCCACTTTATTTTCAATCATCGCCGAGAATAAAGTATGCAGTTTCTTTGCTGTTTTATTTTTAGTAGTTTCCTTTCAGTACCTCAATGGGTCCTTTCGTCCGGCTTAGACCCCCTTCTTCCGGCCGCCTTCCAATTCGGTCAATGATTCATTACGTACTGCAATACGAGGCCTTGCCAATAAGCGAACCTCGTCACACATGGCGAGGAGAAATGTTCCATGGCCCGCAAATGAACCGCTCCCGCCGCGGCCAACGGAGGGGGAATTCCGTGATGATATTCCCTTCTTCAAACACCAAAACACCTTGTTCTCCAGGCTCTTCTGGGCGCAATTGAAGTGGAAAGAGACAGGAGTGAATGGAGCACTTGTAAAATCCGCGAGATGAAACCCTGGAGTGATATGGAGATGGAAGTAATTTGTCCCCGGTGATTGTCCAATCTTCCGCATTGTAATTAGCGTCATTCCTTGGCTTCCCGGCAGAGCTCACGGGAGAATACACCCACGCGCACACACTCACACGTGCGGTGGGTGGATGGGGAACTCGTCCGTTCCCCCATAACACCCTCCTGCTCTCTATCAATGCCAACAATGACCGGCGCAAACACTAACCCCCATGGCTTGGCAATGAGCTTTCTCGCCGAGCGGGGACGCCACAAGCCGCCGCTATCAACACTCTCGCCGTTTATGCCTTAGCCCCACCGTCCCTTAGGCAATCCCGAGGAGCGGAGGCATATTCCCAGACGGCGGACTGCGCCAACCGTTGTCGGCGCCAATTGATACGGGGGTAAACACCAAAACGCCGCGGCAACCGAATTCCGGAGTCAAACAAGAAAATCGGGGCCAAATCCGAAGAGTTAGTGGAGGGATTGAAACGAAGATCGCTTGGAAAGAGGGTGGGGGGAGGGAGAAGAGAAGGGAGGTGGGGAAACAAATGAATCTCACAGTGGCCAGTTTAGAGGTTCTGAGGGAGCGTCGATGTGTTTTGGGAAGGAGGCGAGGGGCAACGGGGAAAAGGGGGAAACCAGAGGATCGGTCGTTCCACGAACCACCATCCCCGCGACCGCCTCTGCCCCCGCAGGCAAATAATTTAGCGACATCTCGGATAACTGCTAATCGAGTCCTCACAGTGGCCCACTGGGTGAGATTCTGCGAAAAGTCTGCACGCTCCCTTCTCCCTCGTCCATCCTGGTTTTACCCAAATCCACTGCGCCATCCCTCGATCCCAACACACGCAGCCGTCACCGGATGGTTCGAATTCAGGTCGAAGCCTCCCCGCAGCTGATGTGTGAGCGATTGAATGAATTAAACCCTTTATGGCCGTAATTGTATCACCTGACGCGAGAAGTATTTACCACCACGACTGCCCGGGTGCGCATGGGGTTGCTTTTAAAGAGAGTCTTTTGGAGTCGAAGGAGTAAAGGAGATGTGAGGGAAGGAGACCATGAATACGCGCGGAACAGGGGTTACACGCGAATTAATATCACGCACGTCTAAATGCGTAACGAATGATGTTTCAGTGGTCCAGTGGGAAATACAGCATTCCCCATTCAAGATGGAGTCGGTGATCGCATTCCTTGACCGCAGTGATTACACTCCTCAGTTTGTTAGAACTGAGAAAAAACACGCAAAACAAATTCTAATTACTACAAATATTTCTTCCGTGGCAGGTCATGATGGAGATATCAGCCTGTCATGTCCAGCATGTCACCTATATGTGAAAATGTAGAAAATTTCAGGGAAAGCTTTAAAATATTACGCACACTCATAAGGAATAACTTTATTGGCGGACAGCAATAAAAAATAGGTATAATTTTAATAAGTACTGCTGCATAGCCTTATTCAAAAAGTAAACTGTCCAATACTAGGCTCCTATATTTTTCATATTACCTTCCAGCCAGGCGTATCTCCATTAGCTTTTTTTATATAAAATTTATCCTCAACAATGTAACTTTAATATAATTCTCATCTAAAACCAGCAATGGTCAGAACTTTTAATCAGTACCCTTTGTTATTTATTATGTCCTCAAATAAGCAATATATTTTTACATTCTCTATAATAAGTTTTATATAATTCAGGCATGAAGTGTTGAGAGTCATCTGGCATGGATAAGTTTTTTTTTCTCTCATTGCTTGCTCATACGAAGAATGCAACACATTTAATCCGTTAATGGAGTTTTAAGAATTTTCCTAGGCGATTTTTACAATTATTTCACTAAGCCAGAGTAAACGCTTTCACGATTTCTGGAGAAAATAGGTCAAAAGCCATGAAAATATTGCCTAAAAGCTTAAAAAGATTTAAAAAATACTATTTTTGAAAGTGATTTCTTCCGATGTTTTTCATGTAGATGGAATACAGTATTCCTCTTCACATTTTTACTCAGGATTTTCATCAAAAACCATTACGAGACCTAAATACCTACACAAGCTTTCGACCTTGTTCAATAAAATGACAATATGATTAGTAAAAGGTTTAAATTTAAATGTTTTTCAATGTTTAATGATAAAACAGGTTTAACTACTTCCCTCTATCCTTTCGTTTAAAAGGAGGTTACCATAATATAATACATTCAAATATATAATGGTTAAGAGGAGATACTGCACATATATGGAGATGATTGAACTAAATAAAAGAAGTTTAATTCATTTTTTATAATCATATATAAGAACACAGTTACATTTCCCATTACGATCGATAAAAGAAAAAGAAAACCGACAAGAGCCAAAGTGAAATAAAAAATCTGTTGCCCATAGGGATTGTTAGAACAATGAATTAAATATGCATAATGCCTATTATAAAACAAAAATAAAAAATAGATCTGTTATGCAATCGATAATCATGGAAGCGAAGTACGGGTCCATAGCAACGAGTTGTTCACTTCAGCACGTAGTAATGGAATCCCATCGTTTACGTCCAGTTTAATAACCTTCTTATCATTCTAATACAAACTTTAAATCACAGGACTAATTTTACTGATTTAACTTCGTTGAGCCTTTGATTTTTGTAGACCGGTCCAAGCCTGACGTTCATTTAACAGCTTTAGAAAGTATGGTTTTGCCTAATTTTTCATCCAATAATTTCCACCGATAAAACAAGACTGTAGGGCACAAGTGGTAATATGCGGCAGAGTTTAATTCAATTTGTAATAACCAGATAAGTAGTGAGATAGTATTAAATAGTGCTTCCTCCATTGCCATGAATCACAACGAAATGAGTTACATTTTTTTTATTTGAGTAAATACGTCATGCCAACCAATTTACTACAGAAAAATAGAAAACACAAGTGCTTTGTACGGCACATTAAGTGCAAACACCATTCACTTCAATTATTTTGATTTTAAAAAACAGCAATGACACAACAATTATTACATGCACTGTGACAATTCTAGGTTTTCAGCGCCTCAGCGCCTTCGTTGTCATTACTTTATGAGAGTTTAGTTCCTTTTCCAAAACACATCTTCAGTTAGAAGTTGCTACGGCGATATTTTGAGGAATATGAGCCTGATGAGAGATGAAATACATGAGGCCGGATCAGGCGAGCCTCGAACTATTTGCAGAACCTTAATGATAATGAATTGAAATGGAGTTTCATTTAGCCTAGAAATTTGGGGGTTTAGACCGCGGGGTACTTCTAGAAACAAACCTTTTTTATGTATGCACCTACTCGCAGGTGTGTAGCAGTCTCCCGGGTCCTCCCTCCCGCAACACTCTTCCTATAAAGGTTTTGTTTTCTCCAACTGAATTCACCAAGATCTCGGTGGTGGATCTCCCTTAATTCACTGAAGAGGACGACCTTGCTGCCGGAACACGCGTATTCCAACTTCACCGCACAGACTTTATTCCTCGTGAACAAAGGCCATATCCCCTTTTATTCTTATTGCGGCTGATAGTGCGTGTGAGCTTCTCACGGAGTTGGTCCAGGGCATTTGGAATACCACCCTCGCATTCGTAGGCGACTGTGCATTTGGGTAAGCCGGTCACTGGCGAGGAGGGATTAGCTTCCGCGCGAACCGTTGTGTGTTGCCTATCAGTGTGGGGCTCCCTCCCTGGGTCCCCAATCATGACTCTGATAAGACCAGGAAATTGATTGGTGGGTTGAATGCGTCCTATCGTGCCCCTAGAGAGGAAATCATTTCACATAAACAGCCACAGGAGGTGTGTGAATTAACTAATATCAAGCAATTAATTTTAATCACCTTGTGGTGTATAATTGTTTACGGTATATGGGGTTTTTATGCATATTTACAAGTTCAATAATCATCAACGAAAATGGAAGAACAGGAATAACAACTAGGACCTATGGTGAATATATGTTTGGGTTTCGAAACAAGTGATATTGACAGGAAATGGTAGGCTAAAGGCGGCGATCTTCTCCTACACAATACCACGCAAGTCACTGCAAGACGGAGAGTTCGGACACAGCCGTTAATTAAAGAAAAGGGGAAAGGTAGCCTGTAAAAAGGACCTTGAATGTATGCACTTGCTAGCGTCTATCTCTCCTTCTATTGCGTTCATGGATCGTGCTAGGGAAGCAATAATTTATGATAATACCTGTTCCACAAGCTCTTTATCTAATTTAATCATAACTGTCCGACTTTCCAATTTATTGTGGGAGTTGAATTACTTTCTCTACGACGCAAGCGGAATCACTTGACTGGTACCTTTTATAATAACTTAAATCTAGCGTTTAGTCTTCGATGATTCGTTAGTGATCCCCATCCTAAAATTGCGTATTAATTTCGTGACGCTCTGGGTCCTTTCATCACAGTTTTTAACGGACGAAGCCTCTTACCTCTGTATTTTGTTTAACTTTTGAATCATTTTTTTTATTACACCGGTCCCATATGCTCGCAGAATATAATACACGTGAGATACAACCTATGAGAAATGGCTTCTCTCTCTTTCGATTCTTCATCGTCATGTTTTCCTACAGGGGATGATGCTTTAGCAGCGGGAGGAAAGGCGTAAGCATTTCGGACGGCAACAGTACAAGAAATGAGGAGTTGGAAAAGGCATTTGGAGGAAGTCAAATCATATTAATTGGTGTAAGTAGCTCGCCCTCAATTGTGTGAATTTTTTTGTTAAACGACGGTACAAAACTCGCTCTTACGTAATAGGATATTGACAAAAAATAAAAATAAACGACACGTACGCATGTGAACCTTGTAGGCACCCTCGCATCGCCATGATCAACGACACGCCCTTTAGGCGCGTCACTCAATTCTCACGGCAATTTATTGAGGATCCACGAGGGTTCATCCTCGTGGTCATCGCCACCCACCCCGCCCTCCGTTAGACATGCCAATAAACAATTGAGGGCGGCATCAACAGTGTGCAGCATACTGTTCCTGCAGTCGAAGTTGGTGCAGAGAGATTCGACAGATACGTAATAATGTGATATTTTCAATCGTGAAAGGTGGGCAGAGGGGATATGGTAGTATTGATTCCGCCGAGCACCGCTTGTGCGTGGGAGTGGTGATTGTTCAGGAGGCTCGCATCCTTTTTGCAGTTACCTTTTTTTTTTAAATTCCGACTGACCAATGAGGCCGGTGGAGGGATGGGGGAGGGCGGTGATGTTATCCCGGCTCGGGAATTGCCGTTTGCGGTCCTTGGCTCTATTTGCCTTGCAGATGCCTGCCTCCCTCGGCCCCACAGAGTGGGGAGAAGCACCAGGGGCGACGACTCGTGTTCCGCGGCGTGTGTAAGCGGAGAGGGAAGGGTTAGAGGGGATGGGAGTCGGGGGGGATGGAGGGAGGCGCCGGAATAAGGCAGGATCACCCTCCATCCCATCCCCGTTACATATTTGATTGGAAGAATATTCTGCGCGGGATAGTGTTAACAATGTGGAATTTTCTTACGGTTTGTTTTGTGGCGGGTGCTCGATTCACTGTTTCGAGAATGTAAAATATTCACGCCTTCACGCCGAGACCGATCTTCGATCCCCCGCTCACCCCTCCTCTCCCTTCCCTCTTTTCCCAGTTTTATGTTTCGGAAGGAAGAGTTTGCCGGGCCATTTTCCATGGTGATCGGTTTGCCAGCGGTTTCGATTGCAGGGAAAATGCATTTTGACGTTCCTAAATAATTCATTTTATTACTAATACTGATTTTTTACCAGTTTCACGAACGAAGGGATGAATCAGTTAGAAAAGTTTCGATGAAAACATTCATGAAACTTTATAAAGACGAGGCAGAAAAATTAATTTACCGATTAGAAGTTGTTGTTTGTCGGTCCCCAAAACTATTGCAGACTGTCTTAAAGTACTTTGATAGCACTTAACTTCTTCGGCCTCTTAAGAACTAAGACATAGGTACCTCCTACCATGCTTCCCAATATCTCTTACCGTCCTATTCCTTACATCTCTAATTAACGCCTACCCATTTTTCTTCTTTCGATCAAACCTTCAACATTCTACTGCTTCTCAATAATTTCTTCATACTTATTGCTCGATATCTTAAAATTTCTACAAATCTAATTCACCGAAAATGAAATGATACAGAATTCAAATAATCAACTATTACCATAATGGTTAGTGACTTAATACCCCCTGCCACACGCCTTTGCGGCGACTTGCAGCATAAGATGTAGTTGCAATATTTATCTTATAATTAATCATAATGAGAATTCAGAATCTAAATAATATTGTCTTCGTATGGCTTATCCTTAACTCATCCCCTATTGCGCACAACAATTAGTGGCTGATCGGCTGACTTGGCTTCACCACCCGCAAATCGAGGTTAAAGTGCGTGGGCTATTCCTAAAATATCCCTATCTAATCTAAATCCAGCCACTTTAAACATCGATCCTAACTAATGATTGGTTAAAAAATGCATTACCCTATTCCCTACTCCAATTTTCCTCAGTACTTCCTTCTGGTGCATTTAAAATATTCTACTCTCTCTAGCACATTCAAGAAATCCATGCAGGTAAGCAACAATCGGGTATTTTATAACTTTTTAAAAATAAATTTAGTGGTCAAGTGCTCTCCTCTGTATCTCTGCCCTCAGAACCCCACTATCAATCGTACAGCCTTCCTGAAGCTAAACTTAAATTCACCTCAGGTTTCATTTGTGATACTCTTCAATCTTTTGACACAAAACTTCTTACATTCCGGTTCCCAAGGGAGGGTTATCTCGGCGCAAGAGGCGTCTGGCTTTCTCGTTACCTACGTTTGCTTTCAGTACTCCTCACCTACTTCGATTATTGAGAAGTGAATAATGCATTTTATGAAAAGTAAGGAATACGCCTGCACACTGACAAGAGAATGGTCGAAAAGTCTTGAAAACATGGTTCACCATGTCAGAACCACATACGATTTTCCCAACCTTTACCCATCTAAATTACGTTCTACCTCGTGACAAACGATACGTTCTACCTAACAAACTATAACGAGAAAACGCTTCACAGAAAGCTCTAAAAAAATGAGGTGAACATATAAAATTTATAAAGAACTAAAATATTTATAATAATAGTTCATACATTTAATCGTACAGGCTGTTTGTTTAGAGTGTGCCGCGAGTATTTCTACTACAGAGGCGATCCATGCACCGTTTGAAAAGTTAAGAATATTATCTTCACGATAACAAAAGAGCCATCGAAAAATGCTGAAAATGATCAATGTGGCATTACGCGATACATCACATCTTAACAAGAAGACTCTTCCCCTCAAGATCGTGAACTACGCGACACATTTTTCGTACAAGTCACGGCTAAACATTCCAGAAGCATAGGTATATGCTAGTGACAATTTCAGAAAACATAAAATCCCAACTGCAGTCAATTCATTTCTGTCTTTCACCATCTTTCACTCAAGCAGCTAAAATATTTTAATGGCCGACAAAATATATCGCCAACAGTCAACTTGACGGCGCGGAGTATTACGCAAAGTTTATGGTATATTCATAACTTGAACCCCGAAGCATTTTTTTGGGCCATGAGAGTTTCTTACCTTTATTGCGTACGGCTAAATGTTAATTAATCCACACTATCTGGTGGTGCATTCTAATTCGGGTTGAGAGTTACAACTGGCCTTCAGTACAAACAGCTTCGTCATAAATACCTTTAAAAAACCTATATACTCTTCTATCAAATATTCTCTAAGCTCATACGTAGTGTTTGGTTACACGCATTATCATCCCAACTGCTATGCTGACCATAATTTCCCATAGTAATATTTTTGCTTAATTAATTAGGATTTCTGGGCACTTATCCAAGCCGATATCATGTCAAAATCTATCATTAGGCGCACGGAATTTCTCTTCGAATATTTGTGCAACACAACGACAAGCTCATGACATGAGGTCTCTCTAGGGTGTATCTGCTTTAAGTATCATGACAGTAGTAACCACCTTCATTTCATCTTTTTATACACAGACCTAATAAGCTGTACTTTCATACTTTATCCCTCATTTGAATTTTTCTTTTACACTTATCCTGAAACACCATTTAAACGTTCTATGACATCCATCAAATAATGTACTCCAACAAACAGTACAAAGATATAAATATTGTAATAGATGGAACTCAGCTGAAGCAAACAATACTTCGGAAGAAAAATTACTGAGGACGGAAGAAGTTGGGCAGATATAAAATTCAGACAAGCTCAAGCGAGAACTGCCTTCAATAAGAGAAAACAGTTACTGAAATCTAAATATATGGACATTAAAACTAAAAAGCTTCATATGGAATATAACACTATACGGATCAGAGACATGGACCATTAACAAAAGAGAAAAACAGAGAATAGAGGAATGGCAATGCAGTGCTGGAAAAGAGCGGAAAAAATATCCTGGAGAGCTAACATAAGTAACAAGGAGGCCCTGAGGAAAGTCAAAGAAAGAAGGGAGTTATTGGACATCGTGAAACGAAGAAGAGGAAGCTGAATTGGACATATTTTTAGAAATAATGAATTCAAAATCAATTTTATGTTTAACGGTATGAAAAGTGGAAGGCGAAAGAAACAGAAAATCTACGCTGGAATACATCAAACAGATTATGGAGAATAATGGAGAAAGAGGCTACAAGGGATTGAAAGAATGGCAAACAACGGAGAAGTATGGAAAAGAAAAATTTTGGGTGCCACCCAATAAGAAGATTGATGACCAAAGAAGAAGCCATGAACTCTATCAATTATGTTCCATATTCTGTTGATGTTGACTCTGTATTGCAAGGACCACTGAGGCCTCACCTCTCCGCTGTTACGCATGTTACTCCCTCCAGCGGGACGACTCTCGTCGTTTTCACGAATGATTCCTCCGTTTATTGTCCACGAATAATTCCATCGAAAACGGCCACCTTACAAGAGTCAGACGCTCCTGCGAATGCATAAATAAGGTGCAAACGCAGTGGGGACCACCATATAAACCTTTCAACTATGGATGGCCAAAAAAGAGCAATGCCCATTTCACCTCACGGTAAATTGCTTGTAACCATCGAAACGCACAGTCTCGGCCGTCGAGTTTGCAGTCTATCTTGAGGGAAAATAACCACACCACCGGGAATGATTTTATTAATTTTTATCCATATATTAACAAAAACTCTTTCCACAGGAATGAGCGAAATTCGGCGGAGAAGGAGAAGATAATTCCTTTTGAATTCACATGAATTATTTCAGCAGCTTTAATTCAAATCAAATCACAATAATCAACCCGAAGGTAGGTTGGGTAGGCTAGGGTAGAGCTCACACAGTACTAAGCCCAACGGCGTGTGAAATTTACACATCTGGGTAGTTTGGCCAGTTCCTTTCTCTGTACTTACCGCCTGTGATTTCCCAGAAAGAACTGGTACCCGAAAAATGGTTCACACATTGGGTGAAACAGAGTGTGCCAAGACACGTAACCCGGAATCGAACCCGGGCCCTCCGGTCAGTAGCCTAGCCCTCTAACCACTGGACTAATGCGTCCCAAGCTTAATTAAACGTGCATAATTTCCAACGGTGCATACGGCATTAATTTTTTTCTCTAATGCGGCACATAAAGAAATCTACACTCCCTTGAAAATATATTTAGCATTAAAAATGTTAGAAACCACTTTCGTATTGTATTATTCCATCGATGCATTCTTCAATAGTTGTTTAACAGTGTACGGAAAACTTTGGAAATCTTTTAAGCGTTCAAACAGAAGTGTCGGATTCGTGCATGAGGTTATTTAAAACTCGGATTGATCGACTTCTCAAAAGAAATATTTTCTATTCAACAGTGAAAGTAACATGTAGGAAAGTCGTTATGATAATTTAACTCTTTATGTTAAAAATACAGTCTCACTACACAGATAACGTGTGGAATATTTGAAAAATAATTAATGAATCGGAGAATGGTAACATAATTATTAAACTCATGCAAGTCATAGGAATTTAATTCAAGAAAAATCGGACAAAAAAAGATTTAATTTAAGAAAGATTTAAATAATTAGAGAACTTTTTAATTTTTTTGTGAAAGATACTGCAAGGTTAATTTCAAATATAAAAATATCTCATTAGATAGCGGATTAGTCGTATTGTTATTGAATAATAAACTAATTGACTCAACCCACCTTCCATTCGGAAAATTTACAAATTAAAAGGTCACATATTAGATTTAGAGAACGTGGTTTCTAGATAAACACTGTTCTTTTATACTCTCAATCATATACCCTTTTGAACGCTCAGTTTCAATCATTGAATCAAATATCGCAAACTCGACGTTAGCGCTATAGTGCACAGTTTACCTATTCCACAATTATGATATCTGAAACGTTAGACGGCAGGAAGCAACAAAAACAGTTCAAGAAAAACATAAGAATTAATCAATTAACCCAACCAGAGAGATTCCAGAGATGAAATTTGATGATGCTATGATGCAAATTTGAAAAATTAATCAAAGCAAGTGAAGATGAACAATACATGGTGGAAAGATTACTGCCAAGTAAGCTCTAATATTTGTGTTTACTCGATTTACTCCAGAAATAACAACACGAAAAGTAAGCATACAGAGTAAGATCAGTAATTCTCTATTTATAGAAACTGAACTCTTCTAATTGAGTTGAGTTATGAGGAAATGCTTCACGTCCCAAGTAAAGTTAACGAATAAAAGACAACACTATATAATTTCAAGATCGCATTTATGAAATTTGTAGGACAAATTAATTCATGAAAAATCCATATCCATGGCTCGTTATACACATTTGATACGCAACGAAATAATCTGATCATATTACATATTTTTTGAACATGATGAAGAAAAATAAATGGGGGAAATATATATCATTGCAGCGAGGTATGCATTCAAATCATAGATTATGGTATGAATATAGGTACGCAGCATTCAGAGGCGCGTAATTTATGAAAATCTATCAATCTTTGCATTTTACCCCCGAAATATTCACATAAACCGAATATTTATATTCTGGGGCAAAATCGATTCACAAATTTAGTAGATTCCTCACTCCTTATTTACTTAATGCAATATTCATACTGAAAATGCTCATCTGTCTACAATATAAAATGACAATGAATTTATTTATCATTGCCACTCAATGTGTTGTAAAGAGTAACTGCACTCCTTTGATTGCGTTTCAAAGACTGTGAAATTAGTTCAATATAATTATTTACGCATACATGAAATTGGTACCGCATGAGATAAAATATAAAAAGATGAGAACAAGGGGAAATTTATGTCTACCTATAAAGAAGCATAACACTTTCACACGGCAGTGCTCGGAGTACATAAATCAAGATAAGACACCGTTCACCGAAAAGTGCCAACTATATACTATAATTAAAGTATATAAGTTGACATGTAGGCGTAACCCAAGATCAATGGTGAGGGGTATGGCACTCAATAATCAGAGACACGCACCACTGGAAAATCAGATCAGAGAAGAATGGAAATCGAGGAAACTTGGTGTTGGAGGTGGATGCCGAAGATCAAATGGGCACGCAGAATGAGAAACGAAGACATACATGCACAGAAGTACGAGGAGTAAAAGTCAACTTGGATGACGGCAAGGAAAATAAATACCTTTCAGGCGCAATGGACAAATCTTGAAACACATTGGAACCGTTATGAACATGAGGGAAGAGAAGACCGCAGGAAGAAGGCAAAGAACAAACATGAAGAGGGTATGTTAGAAGGATGGCAGATAATGGAGTAAGGGATAAAATATTTTAGAGGGAAGAATAGAGGGCTGCAGTCAATCTATATTCTCATTGAAATACTGCTGATGGGATGCGATATTCTTGAATTTTCTGATCTCACTCATTTAATTCTAAAGGGCCCCTGAAGTGGGAAATTGCAATGAATCATCTCCGCAGTGATTCGGGATGTTACTGCTTAGCCAGAATGGCCAGAAATATTCCGCATCTCCATCGGCTCGGGTCCATGGAAGAGGGAGATACGGCCAGATGGATGAGAAATTGCTAGCAACTACCTAACACATCTTCGGCAAGCGCGCGCGCACATACTACACACACACCCTCGCAAACCGTATGCGGCCCATGTGTACCTCTGGGCACAATCCTGTCTCCCTGCCCCTCCAGTAATTTATTTATCTCCAGTCCCGCCCCCGATCCGGTGCAGAGGCGCATATCAATCCGTTCATCCATCAATCCACCCCATAACGCACACACAGAGCCACGGACACTTTCTACCCCCACCCCCAAACACCACCAATCCAACACACACCCTCCTACCCTTCCGCACACCTACCCCCTCCCCCCGAAAACCTTATCCCACCGCCGGCATTAGGGCCAACACCCCCCTCTCCGCCTACCCCAACGCGCTTTAGTGCCTGTTTGAGGGATGGAGTAAGGGGGAGGGAGGAGAGAAGTGGGAGGGATGGAGAGAGGGGGGGGAGAGATGGTGCGAAGGGGTGGAGTCAATGAGGTGAGGGAATAGGAGGAGGGGGGAGGGAGGGAGAATGCTAGCCATGTGGAGGTGGGGTTGTTTCGAGGACGACCACCTACTCACCCC
>LYUA01001744.1:153326-163974 GCA_002093875.1 Calopteryx splendens | reverse complement strand
GGGTGGGGTGGATTGTGAATGCACTGGGATGATGCCGTGGGTGGGTGGGGAATGACACTCATTTTTCTTCCGCATTTCGAGGATGGTGTGCGTGGTAGCTTACTCAGGCGTTTTTCGGATCGAAAACAATCCGTGAGTTCTTCTTAGTCATCGCTTTTACTTTGTCATCAATCAGTCTGGATATAAGCCCGACGTGGATTACCTCTCCTCGAGTTGGCTGCTGCGAAGATTTCACTCGTGCCAGACCGCAAATACATGTACGATACTTATGCTTAGTGTCGCTTTACTGTCATCGGTAGCCTATCATTCAGTATGCTAGGCCACCATTACAGGCTTAACCCCGTGGACGTAATCTCTTGTTATGCCACTTGAATGGCAGAATCCCCCCGAAATCATTAAAAAGCGAGTCTGATGAAACCAGCAGAAATTAAATTAAAATATCAGGAGGTGGTTATTCCAGGTTTATTCACAGCGGTGTATTTAGATGCATTCAGTGCAATAGGAGCAAAGAATGAAATTGATTTTAATTCCTTACACTCACTCTACCACACCAAAGATGAATGTATTGGTAAAAAATGTATCCAGTTCCAGTGTTTCGTGACAAAAATAATAGTTATAATCAACTTCTTGTATCATTGAGTAAATTTCCTTAAAACAGGTAACAGATGGACACACAAAGGGAGAAGTTTTTTTAAATAGGGTGGTAGAAGAGAAGAAGTTGGTAGGTGAATTCTAATGAAGGCAGACTAAGTGGACGGAGCGAATGTTGATAGTAAGGGGGATGTTGAAGGCACACTGGAAAGGACAATTTTTGATAAGCGTAATATTAAGGGGCAGTTTGAGTGAAGAATCTCCATGCGATATGAATACAGGTAAAAGGTTTGAGGTGAAGAAGGCCAAGCAGGAGGAAGTTCACGCGATCCGTCGTGCATTCATAAAAGTTGTTAGGGACCGCCAAAACATACCTTTAAAAGGTAGATAAACTTTGATGATAGATGCACAACTATAATAGAAAGTTATTACTCGGATATTCCAAGTAAGCCAAGTGATAGGATACCTTCATGATATGAATTTTACTTCTTTCCGCACTTAGCCTTCCAAAATACAAGCAAACCCTTTGAAAAATTAAAGTTAACTTATTTGAAAATGATAGTGCACTTCTTACATTACGGCTATACAGTCAAGCCAAAAATATGGATCGATACGGACCAATCCCGTGAAACATTGGTCTTCTTTCCTTTTTTTCTATCCTCTTTAGTGCTACCGGAATACATACATTCTTACCGAACGTTCGTTTTAAAAAAATGGCCTGCAGAAATCAAATTAATGAACCCAGTTAATTGAATTTGCACATGCAACAGACATATTCTTAAGAAAATTGTATTAATTTATAGCTGAATTTGTTTGCACGCGCAAGTCATCGCAGAGAATAAAATAAACCATCCCCTTGGCATGGTGGCAATATCCGTGGCACTGAAAACATTCAACCGACTCTGACCCCTTTGCCGTAAGGGGAAAATATTATTACTTGGACACTTTTCTTTGGTAATCATATGTTCTTTACCGTAGAAAGAAGGTGAAATCCAGTACAAAGCATTAGCGAAATACAGATGGACTTCAATGAACTTTTGGATTTCCGTGAAAACGTAAATCAAATCATCTTGAAGAATAATTATCTCGATAAACATTTTTGTGACTGACACTCCAGTGGTGGCTGCACTGTTGTCTCAAGTCGTTGAATCCGATATCGATATTGGATATGGTTTGTCATCAACATAAACATTTATTTATGGAACACTACCGAATATGATTCTTATGAACTTTTTAAGCAACGAGCCGACGAGTCCTTACTCTTTAATAAATGGATGGCGTATACTATTTGTGAGTGCGTAAACTTTGTGCCTCAAATCCTAATAAACCGGAAACTAAAATTTTAGTTGAGGGAAACAGTGCGAGGAATCATCTTTGGAAAATTCATACGGGCAAACTTTCGAAATCTTCAGAATGATCTCCACTTGGCTAACGGCGCAATCAAGGAAATACCTCGCATATTTCGCTAAGACGTCGAATTCCACCCAACTTCCACGGCTGGCTTCTTTGAAAAGTCGCCGGGATGCAATGCGAATGGCCACGAGGAGGGTTTCCGCGGCAGCCAAAAGTAAGCCCCGAGAGACTCACACGGTGGAATAGTTGTGCAAAGTAATGACTCCTACAAAGCGCCATCAATTTGCATCGCCTCCCACCGTGCATCCACTCTTGCAAGTCTCCTGAATATTCATCGAAACCAGGTAAAATTTTCCCAGTCGATCCTGGATGATTAAACTCAAACAGTCGAGTTTATGAGTCCCGTCGAATAGAAAAATTAATGTTTGCTCGCCTATCCCTGGCAGTTGAAGAAACAAGTCACTTTTTTCAATGCTTTTTTCCCCCGAGATGGACGATTCTCAATTAAAAGAAGTCTAGTTTTGAATTTTCTCTTCCCCCATATTTACCTCATCCTGCAAAATCATATTCCTAGTTCCCCTTAGCAGCTTTCTTGTCTCTCCAATTTCCAAGCACACACAGTAAATCGTCTAACTTGATGTAAAAACCCTGCATTCGGTTTCACAGAAATGGATTCTTTATTGCAAGACTTCATCTTTATCCCTCAACCTTAAGGACGGTATGTAAATTTCCGCTGAGGAAATTATCGTTATTTTATTTAGCAGTTTACTAACAAGTCTGTCTTCTAACTAAAATTTGTTTACAAGCTAGGCATCATCAAGAGAACATGCATTTAATGAAATATTTTTTTACCAACATATCTTTACTTTCTTGTTTTACTCATGAATACTAGGAGCGCTCTCTGAAATCCTTCAGGGTTCACACATCGGATTATTTTTCGACTAGTATAAGATGTTACATTTTCCTTTCAATTAATAATTTATTTCAATAAATGGACTACGCCAATTTCCGCATTCGTGCTTAGCATTTTCCATAACTTCAAATTACACCGGATACCCATTACAGCGACAGAAATATTTTATTTGATTTCATTACGCAAAATAAATTTCGCTCGCTTATGAAATTTACAAATGCATTTTTCATGCACATCAAAAATGCAGCTACCGACAGCGAGTGACACTTGAATGACAATGCCATTTTTGTGAGACAAATTTTTTCTTTCACTATTGCCACTCCAACCACTCAGCAAGGGCCTGAAAGTGGTTAGGGCGTATATTTTCTATCGAGTCAGTAAAGACTTCTCCTCTATCCATATGGCTCCACAATCCTATAATCATATTTTATGCATCGTAAATTTATGAATGGAGTCACCTGAAGAAATTCAGTAAAATTGAATTGTGAAGCAATGCTAACCTTTACACGTAAGTGATAAAATAAAGGATGCTTTTGAAATTCGAATCCGTCTCAGTTTTACTGACATAAGATCCACTTCAGGCAACTAAGGGTAATAAATGATCCAAAACTGATTATTATTCACATGGAAATATCTTCAATAGAGCTTAAATAATGCAGTTTGTAGAAAAATAAACAAATGAATTTGGTTGAAAAAAGGAGATTAATAAGCAACCGAACTTGCGATTTTTGATACACCAAAATACGAGATATTTAATCGTAGCCTTTATATTGAACAAATTCCTCTCTCATTTCAAGTTACTGACAAAATTTTACAAATATTTTCCGAGAGCGCATTCCACATAAATTAATGCAGTTCTTCTTTCAGAGTTTAATGATTCCAATTAGGCATAATTTGATACGGACGCAAGCTGGTACTTGATACGTCATGAAAAATAAATCTCAAAGAATATTCTGAAAACAAAACTCAGACGTAGACTCATATTAGTGGTATTTTTACGTAAATATTTACTATCGGTCTTTCAATCCGTGAATATGTATCAGCAATAAGAGAAGTAGTCAAGGATACGGATATGGCCACGATAACCAATTATAACTTTGACGGTGGAGTACCTGCCGAAGCTTCCTTCGTTTAATGACCGTCGTCTACACTGCTAAAGATTCAAAATCACGGCGAGAATTTAAATTTCTTCATTTACATAGAAATAGTTACAATTCCGAGTAACGAGTTCCATTTACCGATAAGAAGACTTGAAGCATTTCTTAATGCTGCGTTATGGAATGGGAAACAAAAACGTTTCTCATTAGTCTATTGTCATAATTTTAAGTATATTTAAATATCGTAAACTTTAGTTTTAAATACATAGGTACCAATAGAAGTCGTTAAAAGATTCCAAAATTTCATCTGATGCCAATACAATCATTTCTTGACGTTAAACTGCTAACTTATTATTGTTTATATTACTTACATGCCAAAATAAAAAAATAAAGGAAAAACCAGAATCCTAAGATTCTTAGATCTGGTGATTCTTGCGTTAACGCAACCAAGCATATTAAAAATAATTTTCGTTAAAGATTTGGTCAACTCTAGTCCAGTATTTAATTTTCACTCCCAGTTTTAACTCCAGAACACGAAAAGGAGATACCTCATTGGGAAGAAAACTATATTTCTGGTCTGCAATTTCGAAAGAGAGTTTTTCAATGATATGTTACTCCGTGATCCCCTAATTTTTTTATTAGATAGATAGATAAACGTCTTTATTCGAGCGAAATTGAGACCATAGGGTCCCTTCTTCCACTTAACCCTTCGTCTAAATACGGAAACGGATAATAAAAATAATAAAAAGATAAGGAAAGGTATAGGTACTATAACGCTGGAGAAGAATAAAATAAATTATAAGAATAATGAAACCATAATACGTGAATATAAGGGAAGAAAAGAAATAAACGAAAGTAGTTATTCTGTGGAAAAAAAACCTATGGAGCTCAGGTATAAAAACCCTAGTAAAACCTACGCAGGAAAACCACCCACAAACACACACATATATGGTCAAATTTACGCATGTTTATATATACATACATTCATACGTGAATACATTGAGATATGTTAACATAGCTTAAAACAATTTTGAACATTTTTGAGATAATCTAAGTCTGCGTAGGAGGAGATTTAGAGAGAATTGTTCTCGCCTTATAGAATAGCACTTTTGTGTAGCTGTTTTTGAGTGAAGTTAGCGACTGGAAGCTTTTAATGCCCTTTGGTAAAAGGTTCCCGAGTGTACAGCCTGTTACGTGAAATGATTTGCTGTAGGTTTCAGTTTCGTGTCGAAGTATTAGGTAAAGATTATTTCCCCTGGTATTGGCACACTGCAAACTCTTAATGAGGGGCGCTGAAGGATACCGATGTCATTCTCATGGCAATTAAAGCTAACAATACTAGATGTAATCCTGCTCTTGAGCTAGCGCTTCAATTTAAGCAGAGCATCACACCCTATCACGATAGTAGAAAGAATTAATCGAAATTTATCACTCACATCAAGACGTCAACGCGATGTTATATTATCAATCGCACGCAATTCGAGGAAAATGGAGGTAATTGATATTTGAAGAGTGCATTAAACAAAATGGACTGAGGAATAGACATTTGGTTTTCAATTAAAGTGATTTATTCCCTCAATTCCAGATTTTTGTTGAGATTTAAAATTTTAGCTTCAATAATCAGAAGTGTGCAGCGCATTCCCCATACATGATAGAGGTATACCGATTTCAACAGCCAACACCCAGTAAAAATTATGTACAGATTTCATCACCTTGATAAGATAATCTCAATGAAACGACCACGATGTCACCCAACTGCTCTGCCAGTTGTATTCTCTGAAAGATAAAATAATATAACCCCTCTCCGCTGGATAATCACCTCCCTAATTCCCTCCACAAATTTTCGACATTTACTAATCCTGACCGAGAAATTAAAGGCTCCTTACTTCCATATCCTCTCATAATAATAAAAAAATGTTTTATTTCACTTTTAGTTCTGGAAAATCTACTGCCAGTTGCTCTATACGATGACCGTTCACCTTTGCAAGCAAGTAAACATTAAGATTCTACGTAAAAATGGCAAGTATAATTCCACACCCCTCTTCATTAGTGATGCACCTCGTTCACATGCACGGATCACCTCCGTGAGTGTACTTACTACCAGTGAAGGAATTTATCTAATGAGCTGTCCGCTCACGCAGCCACCACTACTCTCATCCTTTGCACTCACAATGCAACCCTCAGCGCTTGCGATGCGTGAAGTTCCTTGCTCCTCTCCACCCCCATCATTCACCCGGAATCCCACATCAATTGACCACGAATGGCCAATGACGTCACCGACACACGTGGTACACGGATTCCTTAAGCCAAGGCTTTCATTGATTTTGGCACTCCTCACTCATTAAACGAGCTTTTTCGCTTCCGACACTAGCGATTCCTTGCGCAGTTTTTCGCTTTCCCGATTCATTTTTCCCTCTTTCGAATGTTTCCTTTGGGCGGTCGTTCGAAAGCAGGGTTCAGAGGAAAGGAACAAGGGGGGTGATAAGAGAAGACGGATAGGAGAAGGAGAGAATATGTTTAAAATTTACACAAAGAGACACGTAGGGAAAGGAGTTCCATGAAATCCTGAGAGAAATGGGACAAAGAGCACTTTATTGTCATCCGGCCTAAGACAGCGGTAGCGAATGCAACCGAGTACATGTGCTGGGTGAAAATGGCATCCCTGGCAAAGATTTCACGTAGGAAAAAGATGATAATGATTAACGAGAGAGCTTCGCTGGTCTTACTCCCTTCCTCTATAACCGGTAGAAAACCTCCCACCCCTCCGCGACTGCAACCCATTTCGGCGCCAATGGCCGGAAGCTGAGAGAGCTCCATGTTTGGAAGTACATACGTGATTTTCACCAAATGAATGAGCGTCAGTTATAAATATATGGTGTTGTTTTGTCAAGAAAAATAAATTTTTTCACATCAATGTAAAAAAATTAAATATATATTAAAACATAAAACTACAACACACCTGCAACTCTATCCTTTTAAATAAATGGCAGGAATTAAATAACTCCTGAAATATTCATAGCATTGACGAGTTAAACATTTATCTGATCTATCACTATTTTTAATTGGTGCTGCTACGAAGCTAATTCGAACAGGATTTTAGATGTTGGAAGCGGTTATTTTTTAAAGCATGTGATGTTTTATCACTAATACCCTTCAGCGTAGTTGAATTGATGCAGTATTGTATGTTTTCTCATAGAGTTTTAAAGAATATGTGTTTCTTTCGGCCATATAACCGTCAAGTTTATTCTCTACTTTTTGAATATTCTGGAAATGATTGGCCTGCATTTACGATTTAAATTTTGAGGATTCATAGTCAAGGTGCATCGTTAATTTTATACCGTAGAAATAAATTTTTGATTTAATATCATGGATATGATATTAATTAATTTATTTATTTTTCCTCTGGATTGGTAAAAAAAGACATTCGCCCAAGGGGTGAAATGTACCGGCAAAAATCCACTGGGCGGACTCACAAAACTGTTGTGCCAAGTTCGACAAGCGCCAATTTTGAATACTTAAGGTGTAGGATTACACAATCTAAGAAAATAATTATTTTGGATGACTTTTCCTTCACTATATACTGTGGTATTTCGATTAAATTATTTTAAAATTTTGTTTTTAAATTAATTATTATACGAACACATGTCCGGATAAAGCAGGGCTTTTCAGCTAGTTAATGTTAATTCTTTCCTTTATGGTTTCCTTCAATCGCTCGTCAACCCTGAGAAAAGATTAAAATATCCAATAATCTATCTACATATACCAATTCCCTACCTTCTGTATTGCTGCCTCTCCCGCCTGTTCAAGAAACTTTGAGTCTTGCTAGAAAGTTGAAATTTGGAACGTTAGAAAAAATCTAACGAAAAATAGACAAATCTGCAAATTTTTATTTCAAGGGATTTTTGTTCTACCCAAAATTACACCATAAGAAAAACATTGAACACTGAGGTTAATTTTTTTCTGCATTAAAGTACTTGCATTTCAGCTACTATTACAAGATTAAACCAAAATATAACTCAAGATAAAAGTGTTATTTTTCTGTTAAAGTGTTCTTTACGACACATCAAATGAAAAAATAGTTTTTGAGTATGAGGATGAATAGTAAGAGTAGGTAAGACTAGAAGGGGTGACTATAAATATTTGGAGGCTTCGCACAGGTAAGTGATCATGAAGGAGAATGGAGGAAATTATGCTAGTGGCAAAAAATGTATCGAAATTGCACAAATGTATCGAATAAAGCAGATGATTCGCGAGACATCTTTCCTAAACAATGGATTCATCTGCAACTGAAATTTGAGAAAGAATTATTTTTTGCGTATTTCTTCTGTTATAACTTATATATTATAGGGTTGTTTTAGGATTTCCATCCCAAGGGGACCAAATAATTGAATATTTGGTACATATCGTATGAGGGGTAAGCACTTAAACTAATTAGGCTTATCTGTTACTGGGTGACTCCTTGGGGATAATGAAGACTAACTAAACGCAGCAAGAAATAATGTGCTAGGATAAGGTTACTTCAGCATTCCTCATGAGGCATTCAGCATTCCTCACGATCATATAAGATGAATATTGTATTTTAAGCTATTTAAGACATAGCTATGTTAACGTTAAGTCCAATAAAACGTCTCCACCTATTCAGCAAATATAATTAATAAATTCAACAATTATCACGGCCAAAAATGGAATTCTTTGTCTGACATTTTGCAAAAGGACTATTGCTTATAAAATTCTGAAATGGATGGATATTGACGATACTAAATCAATGTTTGCACATTTCAGAAATTATTTTGGGCTTTTCTTTAATTTCCATAATTTTTCTGTTGAATGAATGATCGGGACCGTAAGAGTCACTCTTTTGAAATCACATTCAACAGAAGGAATACAATCGTGACTGCCCCAATGAATCTGGTTCCAACTTCGGTGTAAGGAAGCTGGCATTTAAGGGTTTAAAATATAATTCCGTGAATAAAATATTAAAAATAAAATAAGTTTTGGATTCCTAGCATTTTTATCTCACCCAATTAACCCATGGTATTATCGAAGAGAAGATGGTGCATGAGGTTTTACTATCGTGATCAGGTTAATACAGATACAGTGGTTGTATCTCAAAACAATCAGCATCAATAATTATTCACTCACCTGCGATTACATTGAGGATGTACCGTCTCCACATCATGTGCTATTGAATAATTTTTTCAAGGTCGATCTCGAGCTAGTAGGTACCGGCTTCGAGGTTCTATCGAAGTAACTATAGAAACTAATTTCCTCCAGAGAATTCCTGAAATGTTGAGAGAACTGTTGTTATTGATTTCAGTAAAATCCAGAAAAAAGTGTTACATTATAGAATGCTACATTACAGGGACAGAGCCTTGCATTGCAATGCTATTACCTAACTATATTTTTATAAAACCTATATTTTAGTTTAAAAATCATTTTTTCTCATCAACTTAGGCATATTTACCACAGTGCCCAACAGATTTTGTGGGGGGCGCTAACATATTACCCAATTATAATTTAAATTCATTATAAATTCTAAAATAAAAATGTTATGATTTATTAAAAAGCAGAACATTTATTTATTAATAATATTTTTTAACATATAAACTAGCCGCACAGAGATGCGCATTGCGCTTTCAAATAATTAATTAAATAGACAGAAATGCTATTAAATACTTATATACTTATTAATATATTTTATGAATAATTATATCCATATATTTTAATTAAAAAATGCATGATTATACTAGAGATTACAATATTTCATTCTAGACGGCATCGAATGTTGTTTAAGTACCAATTTTTCTGGTCTCACGTTTCCTTAATGAAGACCCGGAGACCCTCATAGGAACGGGCACGACTCATGCTACGTAAACGTGGTCATGTACAAAGAATCCGACCAACTGAATGAAAAGTTTATATAAAATGGTTGATTAATATTAATAAAGATGAAAGCTCTAACATAACAGTCGTGTCACATTCAGTGGATAAGGATATTCCCAGGTGGACCCAAGCTGTTTCCTCGGTATCGTTGAAATAAATCTGTGCAAAGGCTGCACTATATTAAAAAGAATGAGGAATTTCAACTAGTTGATACACCTGGCCATTGATTATATACATTAAGGTAGGCTCTACTGCTTGAATATACTTCAATTTTTGCAGTGGAGCTGACCATTGGATGGGAACTGCTATAGATTTGGATGTGAGTACGAAAATCCTTTCACCATGCATTGGATCAGGTAAAAATCACCTGAATAAATAATTGGGTTTGAATCATAGGAAAGCATGCCTCCCCTAAATATAAAAGCATTATTAAAGGCTGTCTGAAGTTCTCTCAACGGCAAATGAAGTTATACGAAACCCGCATACGATGTCCATTAGTCTAAGAGAGTGTTCATTTGGGTTATGATTAGCAAGACCTGGTCGCCGCATTCCCACATTTCTTGCATCACTCGTATAATTGCAATTTGTGATTCCACAGTACTACCAGTTATTTACGTCTGGTATACGTTTTCTTTGCATATTTCAATGGTAATATGAAATAAAAATCCAGACTACTGAAATAAATGATATGAAGTACTCCTCTTTCATTTGGCACCCAACATATATATATATATATCGTTTTTGGGTTATCGGCCACAATATAATACTTTAATTAATGATGTTTGTTGAGGTAGTTGGTCTAATAACTAAT
>LYUA01001744.1:80312-92886 GCA_002093875.1 Calopteryx splendens | reverse complement strand
GTTGAGGGGGAGAGAATAAAAACGAAGGAAAGACCGTTTGGGACGTCTTGTATTCCGCTGGCATTTGAGGAGCGCGGGGTTCGGATAGGAAAATCCCTCGGGAGGATGAAAGAAAATTGGCCGCGTGAGAATATAGAAAAAAAAGGAGTCGGAGGGATTGGGGAGGGGGTCGTCGAGGGAGTGAGTGATGGGGGATAACGGACGATGAGGAGAGGGATAAGTGGGGGCAAAAAAAAAGAAGAAGACCGGAGAGGGAAAAATGACAGGGAGATAGGCGGAAGGGAATATTGAGGATAGGATGGCAGATAAATATACGATAAGACAGACTCTGAAAGGGACATATTTGCGCGCTGAAGGGATCCTAAGAACTCAATTATGGCAGCCTGCAGACACGTTCGTGCTTTTCTTTCTCACCGTTAAGGTATATCGATGTGTCGTGTTCCATATGCCGGAGTCTTCAAAAAATTGTTAATCTAAACCTTCTCACGTAGAAGAACACACATGAAACGCATCATTATGAGAATATTTTCCAAATATAACCGTGATAAGTGTTCGAAGACATCCTTCATGTCGTAAATAGTGTCGTTATGCAAAAAAGTTGATGGCGAGTGGAGCATAAGTGAAATAAATAAATAGGATGCAGAAAATATAAACTCCTAAACGATTCCCTAGAAAAATATGCTCGACCTATTAGTCCGAAATATTACCTAATAAGGTTTTCATCCTTTCTATGACGCTCTGGTGCTTTGATTGATGAGACAATCGCATTTACTACCAATACCACGCGGATATCTAAATAGAAGTCGTCAATTATCAATGAGATGGAAAGAAAAATGATGACACGACTCTATTATTCCCACTTTTCACACGTTCAAAAAATATATTTCTTAGAATACAACTCGAAATATTTCAGATGTATTTCTAAAATGCATTCCAAATGCATTTAAACATTAAATTTTCAGAATTTCAGCAAAGGGGTTGCAAGAAATGTATTTATAAATTAATTCTAAAGGGATTTATAATTTTATACATGGAATGATAAATAATAGCAGTTGTATATATAGTTTAAATATATTTCTTTAAATTAATTTACAATACTTGGAAATATACCTACAGTTAGTTAAATATTTTGGAGAATTTAAAACGCATGACAATGAATAATAAGCCATATGTATGTTTTCAAATACTTTATAAATGTAATTATAATTTATTTAAATGTTTTCTCATGCATTTTAAAGAATATTTTTTAATATGGGCTATCTTGATCAAAGGTGATAAATAAATAAATAAATAAATTTAATAACCTCACTGGAAGTATTAGGCTTATTTCTAGGCTTAATGACTCTTCGCGTGGTAAATAGAAATCACAAAAATAATACTACAATTTATTCACATTTTAGTTTTTATAAAATTAATTTGATACAGTCATTACGGCATGCCTTTTATATTTGTAAAAATAACCGAATGAAACTACAGTAATCAACCAGAAGGTTGGTTTGGTGGGTGAGGGTAGAGCTCACCCAGTACTAACCAACCTTCGGTTTGATTACCTACTGTGATTAAAATAAATACCAAACTTAATAGAATTATCAAATATTGATATATTTTCAAGTATGTTATTGCTGAAATTTAAGGATTAAAGAGTACTATATTGAAATAGCTAAAAGCTTAAATTGATTTTAATAAATTTTCTCATTTCTATTTTCAGGGTAAGCAATAATATTACAAGAGTTTACCGATGTCCAGATTCGGATATGTTTACGAATCTGTATAAATAGGTGGCAATAGAACTAATTACCTATTCACTATGTAAGTTAGTCACAATAATGCTAAGACATAAATAAATTGATATCTAATAATTTTTAATATATTTTATTATTTGACCTCAAAGGTATGGTGTCCAGTTATGTGGTGCACCTAGTTAATCTGAAACCCTGCAAAATCAAATCTTAGTAATGAGTAAAACCTCTGGGCCTAAGAAATGTAAATGCATAGGCACATACTGTGTACCAAATATAGAAGTCACAGGAAGCGATATACTCACACTGACATTAATTCGATATATCAAACAGCTAATATGCTCAATGTCAAAAGCTTTTCTTTATATTGATCCAATTGCATTTACACTTGTTTATGTGATGCCACACACGCAAACACACCGCAAAGTTTTTCAAACTCGCCATCGTTACGATGTGACGAGGTGCCAGGCAGACTTCGACTGGCGAGTCAGCCACCGGCTGCACACGGAGGGCGGATCAGCAAAGGGACGGAGAAAAGATAAGAGGGTGCCGAGGGTCACTTAATGACACCAAGGTGAGCTCGTAGACCGAAACACAAGGAGAGAGTCGTGTTCAGGTAGGTAATAAACTGCAGACGGATCCGGAACCATACTTCATGAACACCTGCTTGGGTACAGCGTTTCATGCCTGGCACTAGTCAGTGTCTCAAGGAAAGCACTATGGAATAAGAGATATACTAAGCACTGACACGAGTATAATAAGACTTACGAAGGCAGGTTACTAAATTGCAATTGATGTAGTACGTCCCTGAAAACGTTTCGATAGGTAATATGATGCGGATGGCGGAGGGATTGAGAAGTATACCTTAACTGGATCTTGAACATCGGTGGCATGCTGAAGACAGGCTGTGAACGGACGCGCGGCATTCATTTTCCAATATCGAACGTAGGAAAAGATAAAAGAAATATCTACGTTGAGACGATATGGCAGCGTTAATGTTCATGTACATAGAATAATACCAACATTACCCGTATAGCTAGAAAGAGCGATTGAGCGAGCGAGCGAAGATAACAGATATAGTGCCAACTATGTAGCATACATAGAGTATTATCGAAAACGTAAGGAAAATCGAACCACATCAACTATATCTACAAATTTAAAAATATCTCCCATATCGTTTATCGGTCAAATTGAATATAAAAATCCATTCCGTTATTTGACTCCGATACATCGCCTGCTTAAAATTATCCCTTTCGACCAGGTCGATATGGAGAAATTATTGACATTTATCGATATGTACTCTTATCACACCCCAAATTGTTTGTCTAACAAATGATAAAAATTACGATAACGATGTAAGAAAAAATATATAGCATGAGAAATTAAAATAGGGCTAAGAGATAAGGAGATAGCGTCAACAAAAAATAAAAAATCAAGATTGGGAGAGCATGAATGTGTTACGATTAGGGAAGTGAATTTGCTCCATAAATACCGTGGCGACGTATTTGAAAGGAAATGTACAGAAAAAAATAAAATTATGACTTCAAGAATGAGGTAAAATCATACTTTGATTAAGCAATAGCATTTAGTCCTTAAAAGCCTTCTTAATTTTCTTCCGCGACAATATTTTTCCATCATTACAAAAGTTATTTTTTTTCGCGTAGTGAAAAAAATTGTTTATCCTTTCCCTCGGCATTATTTTTTAATGAGGCGAAAAACACTCCACTGTACTTAGCCGTTTTTCCAACAGAGATTTATATACTGTAATGCGCAAAATTAAAACTTTCTTAATTCCATAATGGCATAAATAAATCATTGGCTCATATGATTTCAAAAATATATATAACTTCAACAACAGCAAACACATGAACCCGTACACTTGGTGGAGAACATCTCCCTTAATCGGGATTCGAAACCACGACCTTCGGGTGAGCAGCTACACCATCCATCTCCACAGCGGCCGGAATCATTAAATGATCACCATCATCACGGTCTTCAGCCACGGGCTTGCATGATACATGAGTGAAGAAAGACCTTATACAAAACTCTACCGTGAGCAAAATCCATATATTTAGTGTAGGGCGTCTGTTCCTTTTCCTTTGCCGCCTGCGGTTTTCCTAAAAGTTCTGTAGCCCAGAAAACCACAGACCTTGGGTTAAGCTGTGAGTGTCCAGAGGCTTCATATGTGGGGGGGGACAGCATATGGGACACTCTGGTCAGTAACAAAACTCTACCCTCCATGCTACCAGTCCTAATCACAGGACAGAAATTCATCAGATTGTTTAGCAAATATAGTCGGAGAAAATTCCGAAAAATTTTCATGGTTTTCCAAGAGTTTTTTTTTTATTTTTAAACTTCCAAAAACGTTGAAGTCCTCACCACCAGCAGTTCACTTCGAGGTGCTTATTGACAGGAGCACTTAAGGCGAGGAACTCCGATTAAAGAGCCGAACAAGATTATCAACCCCGGAATCTCTTTCCGCAATGTCGGGTTGATCCACGAGTTATTTCAGCGAAGCTTCTTATATATTGAAGAATAGATGTAGAAAGAAGAAATGTAAGTTCATTATTACTCAATTATTCTCTAATCCAAGTCCGATATGGATTAATCCATATCGGACAGATAAGACCGATAAAAACAGGAAAATAAACTCCTGCCCTTTTATGACGCTTTCATAGATAAAGAGTGAGAAACAAAGGTAGCGAAATTATATTTTCAAAATTCCTAAGATACAAATTTTTCGATTAAATCCTGGGTTTTCACACGAAAAATTAAATTTTCGCACGTTTCCGTTTTCTAATACACCATGGTTTCCGATAAATAAAGGCAAGCTCCATAGAAATCCACATCCATAGAAATAAATGCTGCCTACATAGAACCATTCTCCACCAAATAATTTGGCTTCCCAATCCAACTAAGCGAATTTACATACGGTATTGCAATGATTTAAATATGCATCAAGAAGCATTAGCAAAAGTGAAACTAATTTTGAAATGGATACTTGAACGATACGAATAGGTTCAATTTAATATTAATACGTTAATTATACCTCTTGAAATTCTTCAGTGAAGCTAACTTAATCTACATGCACAAAGCGTCCTCTTCTGTCGTATTACTAATACTTTTTGTTTTTACTACATAGTAATCAATATTTACAATGCATACACGTTCAACCATGCTGAACACCTTAGAAAACAGTAAATAAAATTCCATTCACCGAGCTACATAAAATAAACGCAATTCAAAGTCCTGCATAGGCTGTGACCCCAAATGTTACAGGCATTCTATTTGAGGTCCAAAATTAATATTCCTGCATTTAAAATGCAAATAGCAACAGCTGGATTTGAACGTGGGACCTTAGCGCTTGGCAAGCAGGCTCATACCGACAGATTCACTGCGTTGATTTCGCTGGAAATCAACAACAACTTTATTGACAGGCTCACAAAAACTCTGCAAACTTCCTTCTTCAAAACAATTTTGATGTACGGTTGACATAATCTTGGAATACATTATCACACCGTATAGAGTCGACGAAACGCAGCTGTAGCGTACAATACAAACTAAAATAAATTAATGTATAATCAATTAACATCACTGATAAAAACCTTGTTTAACCGAGCACACAAATAAAATACTAAAAAACACCATCCTATTACTATATTCCTGAACAAGTTTGTGTAAAAATGTAGAGCTAAAAGATATAAAATAAAGTTATGAGGAATAGAATTTCTGGGAAACCTAAAACAACATGTTTCTACTTGTGGCTAATTATCTTAGATTTCTCAAAAACAATGACTACAGTTTTTGTAGTAATGAATACGAAAACGTGGTGATAATGGTATATCAAATAAGAAACTGATGCTGTTAAGCTGAAACTAGAATACAATGTTGGAAAACTTACTTAATTTCGCTAGTGTTATATAAATTGGTTAAATGTTATCATACACTCCATATTACACCATTCACGCATTTTTCACTGTGCTCAAAATGTGTCGAAGGCACAATATTTGAGATCAAAAACGGAAACATGGCATGCGTAAATTTTCTCTAATCCTGACAACGCTATACCATTATAAAAAAATAAAATGTGAGAAACGACTAGATATTTTTTTTAAAACTGGAACGTGGCGCAATATTTTAAAGCCACCTCATAAATAAAATCTTATTATGCTCAGAAAAACATCTAGTGATATTATTAAAAAAATATGGTCTCTGTCGTTTTCGGTTTTAATACTGATATTTATGATTGTCCACCTTGTTAAGTATTCGGAAAAGAAAACAACCCTAAATTTGCAAACACGTCGCTGTTTAGAGCCAATTTGAAATCACTGACCACAATTTTTTTTAAATAAACAGCCAAAACATGCAACGATACATCAAAAGTGGCATCGCGATGCCAAAAAATAATATTTCAACAATATTTTCGAGTTGACAGAGTCGAACCTATCTTTTAAAAAAGTTTTCTTTCCGATTAATGGAAACGATTTGTGTAAATATGATTGATTTGATCACAGACTAAACATAAATCCCTGTCCTACTTCTTGAATAAGCTTTCGAATGATAGTTTGTTGGCGAGAGGCAACTGGGAAGGTACACTCGAGTGAAAACACCTCTTCATTTCAGAAGCAATGGCTGAAGGGAAATAAACGCCGTAACGTTATTAAAATTGTGAAACTGTAAGCATTACGTAAATTAAATAGGCAACGGCGGGGTTAACCGCAATGAATTGCAGCGCGACCTACGATGGATTACCAATTTTTACATAAAATCTCCTCATACATTTCTTGGTGTTTTACACGTCAGAGGATGGGTCAGCGATAATTAAGTCACGATCAAGAAGCGGAAGACTTGATTTACGAGCAGCGAAAACGCTGAATGCCACGAATGAGAGTCAAACCTGTTAATTCATGGTTGCGAGTCATGCGAACACCACCCACGCGATCATGTTAGCCAATTGCAGACGCGGCTAAAGCAAGTGATGGAGAAGCAAAGCGTGATCACCAGCCTTAACTATCTAGATACGGTAGTGCAGTATTAATTATCCACTCCTTTAGATGTCAAAATTTGACGAAAGCTATTTTTTATGTCCAATTAACGCATCCGAATCCATTAAATGATTATATAACTATTGGGAAGAAACTGTGGGATATTCCGCAACAGTAACTTAAAATAGGTTTGGACCGAGTGTCAGTCAAAAGTATTATGGTATTTTTCAACACATACTATTGGAAGCTTCCGCCTTCGGATACACATCAAGACTGACAGGGAAGGTTCACCGGCTGGTGCGCACATATAAGTGCGACAATTTCACACTGTGGGAAAATAATTCGGTCTCGAATCTGGATTCAGTGAAAGAAGACACCTGGGTAGATTAACTGGCTGAAGTACTCTCCCCAAAATCGAATTCATCTCGGTTAAACATTTGCACACTGCAAATCTATTGCATACAAGATGTGCTCTAGCTCTGATATCTACGTTACACCATGCAGCTTATTATTTGGCAGTAGAAGAAGGCACGCAACGAGGGTGTTGATGATGAAATACTTTTACGGGTCGTAAATGACGTTCAAAGCGAGATATTTTATACACACACTGTCCACGTTATGCCTAAATTAAATATCTCGAGATAATTATGCAGGTTTTCGAGTTATCTCGTGTTTTTTATTGTTAAAATGCTTACTAAATATATAGGGAAAAATAAATTTTTGCATACAATTTAAAATAAATTTTAATAAATCTATATATAAGAGGAAAAATAAATCTTTGCTCTGAAATGTGTTGAAAGAGAGTGAGTGCTTTATTGTAGTTCTTTCACAAAGGTCAGATTCACCTGAAATTTGATCTTGATCATCCGTGGGAGGTGGAGTGACTTTGATGTTTTCTGATTGATCGCGGAAATTTAAAAACCGATGGAAATGAAAGTCGATATTTATTTGTGATAACGTGGAACTTTTATGGATTTCCAATTACAAATTTGAGAATACTCCCTTCACTATGTTGGGAAAAGTGGATTTCAGCGGGGGATGAGCATGATCGTTACCCTCAAGCACTCTGCGAGCGGGGAAGCAAAGAAAAAAGTTTGAAAATATTCTCATCGGAATCAAAAATAAAATTCTCCGGGGAAAGGATTCGAGTAGTAAGTACATGTTTTGTCACCCGATAGATTATATTTAACACGCATACCTTTTACAGAGTTAAACCCAATAAAATATTTTTCCCACTGCAACGAGTCGTGCGCATCCCGGGCTGAAACTTTAAGCAGAGGACCGAACGGAGAGTCTCACTAACTCAAGAGGATTGTATCGATTTCATGGAGGGTTCACATGTTACTTCCTCACATGAGATTGAACTATGAAGATAGCACATTAAAACCCAAGTCGGGAAATAACGAAATCGCGCGCGTAGATTCGACTGTTGCCTTTCCCACTAGTGAAAATACCTCGCCATTCTGAACCCTCTCCGCTCATTAACAGACACCCTTAACTCTCATAATTCCCCGATAACGACCGCCAGGAAAATTCCGCTAATGGAAAGCTTGCAGACAAAGGAAATTAGGAAAAGTGGGGATCACTTTCGAAGGAAGAGGATTAAGTGAGGAAAAGGGATCGGAAGATGAAAGAAAGGAATGAAAAAATCCGCGTAAGAAGTGGACCATAGACGGCAAAGGTTGATACTCACTGTCGAAATAAATAATTGAAGAAAAGAGATCTAATCTTCAATTAAACGGAAGAGTTAAATTCGAGTATCTATTTACTGAGTAAATATAACAAAATGTACGATGTGCCGTTTATGCTTCGGCTTAATCTGGCATCCACTTCTTGTATCATAATGAAAATGTTTTTTTTTAAACTTTATGCATTTAAACATGTCCACCTATTATTTTGAACATAAAAAGGAAAAGGTGCTATGTTAACATTTAAATGGAAAAACATCCTATTTATTTTATACAAATATTCGCTTATTTAGTAAAATAGTAAGGTGAAATATCAACTTAAAATATTCATTCTTATCGTGGTTTCAGGAGATAGAGCTACATGAAATCTGCCTAAATAGGAAAAATACTGATTAAAGAAAAAATTTAACTTCAATGGGTTCTAGTGTAAATACATAAACACTCATTTTGACAAACTTCCATTTGCCATGCCTCTCATTTCACCATCAGTCGACAAGAATAATCTCGACAGCATTCACCTTCACATGAATTTTATATTCACCAAAAGCAATCAAGCGTGTTCATGTTCTATTTTTAAAAACAGAAAATAGCGCCCTCTTAATTAGACAGGAACCGATAGTATTCAGGTTAATAACATTTTTTTGGTAGTCCAGAGTTTAATGACAAGACACTGATGAAATAGGTGGCTTTTGAGCTCCAGTAAATGCTTCAGATTACCGACATTTGTTTATTATGGAAATAGAGCTATTTTAAGGGACATGAGGCAAAAATCTAATACAGGGCTTTATACAAAACCAGCAATAAAAGTAAACTTAGAGATCCAAATGATCATATAGCCGGTCCGGTGACAATATTTACGTTAGAACGGCAAAAATGAATTAATTTGAATAGAAATATGACGTTGCCAATTGGCCATTCTAGGTTAAAGTACTCGCACAAAAATATGACCCCTGGTAACAGAATTGATATATTTATGCAAAGCAACAATGGAGAATGCACTTTTCATCATCTTATTCAAAATTAACTTACCTATTTGATTAGACTAACTTTATCGCGGCGTCATCTTCTCCGCTATGTTTCCCATTAGTTGCAGAATCCGTGCAATTATGTGAAAATTGTGGAACAAATTGAGTGTTCATTAATTAAAAGACGCGACAAAATATTCGAAAACTAGAAAGAAAACACCACAGAAACGCCGACGATTGGTAACGAACTTTGTAGCTAGCATCAACGAAAGAACATTGGACTCCCAACAAAAAATATACAATAATTACACAAATTACATAAAAATGGTCAATAGTGCTGTCTTCTAGAAAACCTATGCAGATGTTTGATATATGGCCTGTCTTCTTTATTTACATAATACATAAGTACAATAAATACATGTTATGTATGGTAAGACATCAACGGGACTCAAAAGATCAAGCACGAAGTCCTACGACGGACTGGGCCGACGGACTACGTGAATATACTTCCGTTATCGTTGGCAGAAAATTTATTTCCAGTTCCTACAGCCGAGTACGTTTAATCTACTTTGCAAGTAAGTAACATTAATTTCCTCACTTCATATTCAACCAGTCTCATTAATTAAATATTGTATTAAAGGAAAATGTAGTTTTTAATAGTCAGTTTTCAATTACCTACACGGGAGTAGATTAAATAATTCTTCAATATTTCTGGCCTGGTTATAACGAAATTCAAGTACTTTCAATAGATTTCCACGCACGCCAAACGATAACGGATAGAAAGGAAAATAATAGCGAGGTGACATGGGGATGCATGGAAATGAAAACGGAGCAATGTCAATTGTCCACATTTAAAACCTTCGCAACAGCTCCACGAGGGAGAACAGAGAACAGAGAACACGCACAGAATGCGCTGGCTTGTTGTTTTTCAAGGAATGATCCAAAATTATGCTTGCGTTACAAAGATTTGACAGACAGTGGGATTAAATTGCGGGTTATTGGCGGAATAAATGTTTGGGGATTGAAGGATAAATAGCAGGGAATGAATTAAAACGTTGGCTGCTATACCTCCGCAGTTTGAGGTCGACCTGAGCTGAAGTAACGCGACCGGCGGATTGTTAACGGCGTGGAGTGCGGGAAAACCAAGCCCGCGTAGCGGTGGAAAAAGATTGGGCGCGAACTTTCGGATGGAGCAGGATGTATTAATGCAAATTTGGGAAGATCTGAGAAGTTCGGCGTAAATGAGTCAGTGCCTGCATTGAGAGAGGAGAGTCAGCGAGAAATCTACGCGAACGTCAGAATATTAACTTGAGGTTCAATGCGAGCGGTGATGGTGGAAAGGATACGGAAAATGAAAGTGTTAACTGGATATTGGACACGACAGGAGGAGTTAGCGAGAAAAAGTAATAAAAATGTCAATAATATAATGGCGACGGTTTATTTATCATAAATCTTTAAAGCTAAGGAAAGACTAGCGATGGGAGTGGTTAGGAAAGGTAAGGCACATATAAGCTACCAGCTTCATCACAGAGACGTTGGACGAAGTTATTTATTGGTGGAATTGCAGAACGAAAGGTGTTATTTTGTTAACGGTATTAAAGAAAATCTAGCTGCGAGGTTCCATCATTAAAGATTGTAGAGTCATGACGATGGGCGCAGATCATTATGACGAAGAAAGTTGAAGGTCATTGGATGGCATAATTTGTGGATACCTGAGTGTTGAAGAAAGATACGAGGAACTGGTGACGTAAACTAACGGAAAATGATGAAGAAAACGGGCGAAAAAGGGTGAGAAAAAGATACTGGTAGGTATAGCCGTTTCGAGCGATTGACAGCCAGACTTAGCCAATTTGGTTTTCTGCCGCGTTGCTAAACTTTAAATTCAAGAATGATCATAAAAATGTTTTCAGCAGCAAGGGATGAATACTCGTGCAAGCAGCTTCTTCGATTTTCCGAGGTTCACCACACAATAATTATTGCGACCGGCATATTGAAACGAAGAATGTATTCCAATGAGATATACAGGCCTAGTAAAATAGTAAAATGCGAAAAAACACTAAAATTGATGGTCCAACAGTATATAATAACGCATTCTTCCGTTGCATTGCATTCATATAATATCAACTTCATTAATAATTTAAAATTGATTATAAAAATGTTCATTTCCCGCTTTCGAATAAAATAAGTACAGTGAATGGAAAAAAAGTCATAGGTAATTTAAAAAAACTAAAGTATGAATTAAGGATCACACTTTTCAAGTACTTAAGAGAAAAATATGCACCAAATTAGAAACTAATAGTACTCTTCAGAAATTTGTTGATTTCATTCACTAAATACATTTTCGGTTAAGGATCGAAGAAATGAATGAGAAAAAGAATTGATTTGAAACAAAAGACTTGCTAGAAAGACTATAATACCTTGTTCATTTTGCGAATGAAGTCTTATAAAACTATACATAAAATGAGCATGGTAACGGCTATGTCTATAGAACAGTAACTGAAGAAAATATAAACGACGGATTTGAACGAGCACGACAAGAATTGAATGAGAAACGACAACGGCCGGTTGAACGGTAGAAACTGAGTTAAAGCTTAAATGGAATGCATGAACAGTGAAAACAAATAGAAGTAACATATAAAATAACGTGCAAACAAAAGATCACTCAACTTAAATACAAAAAGTGTAAGAACCATGCACTATGCCGGAGTTAAAAAGATGTACGACCGAGACGCTTCTTAATTTGGGATGAGTTAAGAGCACTTTTGAATAGGAGGATACAAGGGTGGAAGAAAGTGAGGAGCACAGAGAGAGAAGACACATTTATGCATGGAGGAAGAGCAAATGAAGACCCCGTTGAGAGTTGAAATAAAGACAGGAAGGAGAGGGATTCGGGTGGAAAAGAAGGCGCACGAAAAGGTGAGTCTCCTACCTTTAGAGCGCCTTCTTTTAGCCAGTGGTTGATGGGGAGAGTTGTGGGCGAGGGTTCCCGAGGCCGAGGGGGATGGGTAATGGATGGGCGGACCTAGCGGGAGTGTGAATGCATCATGAGTTTTTGGCGCAAATAAAAAGACATTTCCCCGACTCTCCCGTGACGCTCCTTTTTCATTCCCTCCGCACATCTGCCTCGAATATGTATGTAGATGCCCCTTTGTTATAAGCCACCACCATATTTTTACATTTCCTGAGGGAGAGGGAGG
>LYUA01001744.1:68994-79082 GCA_002093875.1 Calopteryx splendens | reverse complement strand
ACGCCCGCGGCGGAAAAGTAGGGAAAGAACAAAACCCACTTTCGGAGAACAACGAACGACTACAATGCGGGAATACTCGGGTCGAACGTGTGTCCTGCGCGTGTGTTTTTTTCCTCGCTTGGGCGCACTATTTTCATCCAGCTAGAGAGAGGGAGGGGTGCAGGCAAATTTCACCGACGTTTATTTTTATATTGCGCGGTGAAACGGTTTTAAAGGTAAGCCTTTGGAAAATAATCCTTTCGAAATGGGATAAGTACTGTTCGCTGCGGGAAATGTGGAGGGCACGAGAATAAATAATTTATGCCGGCTTGAGCTGTTATCCGCGCTGTTTTTCGTCCTTGGGGGAACTGCAGCGGGGATTCGTGAGGGCGGGAGTGGGGTATGAATTCTCTCTTGCGAGAATGAAAGAGACTCTCAATTAGGTAAGGGATGGCCTCAGTGGAATAAAGAAGGCGAGTGTAAAAAAACGTTCTCGGTTTTACCGCAATTCGTCATTTTTGTATGAACTCGTTCGGAGAGTGAAATCTCATGATTTACTAATTTGTAAGTTTTTATGCGTCCTTAAATTTAGTTTTCACGCTCTATATTGTAACTAATTATTTTAACCCGGATTTTAATTAAGTAACGGATAATCTTAATATAGAACAAACCAAAAGCAACTTCGTCACACCACGTCAAATTATATTCACCTTACGCTTAAAATTTACAAAGAAGATATGTTAGGCCATAATCACCAAACTAATTGGCATTTTCACATTTATGAATATACCTTTGCTTGCCTAATGGGATACTTTTCGCTCATATTTTCTTGTATTCCTTATATTCTCCCTTTATGCGTTGTTATGGTGTTTTATCTCAATTTTCAAGACGCATGTAACATAAGTAGGCGTTTCAAACCTAACCATTCTCAAGAGCTGATCAAGGGACAATTAGAGATGGTACACTAATCACGCTCCAGTTCATTTGGGCAAAACCCATCTCATTTACATGTAATGTGACCAGTTGTATTAATTATTACATTTTATTTCAAAGTAAAATGCGTACCAGGGTTGGAATTTTATGCTTTTGAATTAAATGCATCAGTTGTAAATACCATGAAAATTAAGTAACCCACACCTAAAAACGCAGAGAGCATATAGGAGGGAACACATAGGTAGCTAACGGCTTCGCATTACAAAGTTCATTCGATGTGCTTCATTTAGAGTAATATTTAAGGATGTAAATACAACTTTTCTGATAACCTTCCGACCAAAAACGATTATGCACACTTAAATTCCAGGAACGTTTCACAAAATCCTCACCACAGAATTAGTCAATACGCTAAATTGCCTATGAAGTCGGAGGAAGAGGTACCTTCCAACCATTATAGGCAATCAGTTAGAAAGGAACAAAATAGGCCTTTATACCACCTCAAATCATAAATAATTGGATTGAATTATCTTCAAATTATTGAGAACACAACCGGAAGGGAAGGAGTGGACACTACGCTTCCAGAATTATCACAAGGAAAAAGAATGGGCACACTTAATTGATGAACAAATAATGCATCGTCTTCCAAGCTGGTTTTCGTGGACTTAGAAAAACACTATAGGAGTCATTTTCAACTCTCTGATATGATAGAACGATCAAATCAATGGTCAGATACATTCCATTCCACAAAAAGCGACCACGTATACCACGTTTACTGATAATGACTGATAGGGGATACTTCACTTCCTGACGTCAAACACCACAAAGTAAAATACTTGGCTGCAGTAGCTGAGGAATCGGCTAATTATACCCCCGTCAGGGTGGCTTGATACGGTGGCCTTCTAGGATACGGAATCAGCAAAACTAAAGGAGAGTGAGAAACATAGGAGAGGGTGGAGATAGAGAGGGATAGAAAGGATCCTGCCGGAATTCCATCAATAAATCGTGTATGTGAGTGTGAAAGGGAGGGCAGGGGGAAACACTTGATGGATTCGTGAAATGCGGTAGCCGTGGGGTTGCGTGTTCTTCTGTTCCGCGAGCATCCAGGTTTGGGAAGGGGGGGGGGTTGGGAAAACGGCGGGTCACAAAGTGTTAGGTCGTGAGGCGGCTCATTCAAAGAGAACCGGAGATGAGAGAGGAGGGAGAGAGGGGGGGGGGTAGAGAGAGACAGGAATGGATTTCCTAGGAGCCTCCGGTTGAGGTTTTTAGCGGAAGCCTTCAGCGACCGGTGTGTTCCCTCTTGGTGATTGATTTTCCCGCGACAGGAAAAGGAATTCCAAGCTCAGCCTATCTAAACGCGGTAGCGCGGCGGTGGCTCAAACGGCAATTCTGCTCATTTGCGAATGTGACCTCAAACTCGAAGGCATCCCTCAAAGGCAACCTCACAAAAGGTCTCGGGTATCTTCCGCCTTTGCTCAGCTATGCTACCGAATGATGAAGAGTAAATTGATTTCCTTCGTTTCGATCGGTTCACGAGAGCAAACATTTTCATGCATTACGAAAACATGAAACTATTAAATGCCTCCGAAGTGATCTGCATTAGTTACGTACTTTTAATTTGGATCACACTTAACTTTCAAAAATTTTAATTTACAATTCAGCGACCCATTACCCAAGCTGGAAATGACGTAGCGATAATATTAGCGTGCCAACACCTGTGATTTCATGTGTGTGAAATATATTTTTAAATAAATTTATTAATGAAATATGTAAACGAAATCAGTTCGGAAACCATTAACGGTTCTATAGACGCATATTTTTCGAATTTTTTTTAAATCAAACAGATGTCACATTCCGTGATGTTAAAACGAAGTTTCATTTAAAATGGACTCAATGACCAAAATTTAAATAAGTCGAATATAAAAACAGCAACAGTAATAATACATACCTAAACAAACACCTTAGATGAAAAACACAATATAATAAATGGACTAATTAAGAAAAAATTATTATAACCAACTGGTAACACACGGAACCTAATATCGCACGGGAAGTGACTGGAATATTTAAAAAAATAATTTTCTAGGAACTGATGTACCTATATCACACACAACCTTCTGATCCTATCATAAGGTGAGAGTAGAATAGGTTTTAGCACTTTAAAAAACGCTCAAGTATTCCTATAAAATTATTTTTTTTTATTAATTTAGCCTGAGATTCCGAGAAAAATTTAGAGCAATGACACTTGGAACAAGACCTTCCTGAGAGTATAGCGGTTGAAAAAGCACAGAGTGGACGCAGTGGTGATATCTAAGCCTTAACACGAGAATAACGAAATGCTCTACCAGGCCAGCCACCGTTATCTCCTCTGTCTCCACCCAACATTAGCAATCATGCTTTACCGCATGACAAGAGCATAGTGACGTTGTGATGCGCCAGGCAGCTTTCCTTAACACTGAGGTTATAGATTATGTGACATCAAGTGCGCATTGTTTGTCCTAATTTCTAATAGCATGTTCGAAGATAAAATGAAAAGTAAATAACAATTTCGAACAATTATCCCTTGATTCGTTGGCATGAATTATTTTTCAGCATTAACCATGAAAAAACATGAAGAATGCTTCAAACAACAATGATCACAACATTTCATTTGAATGTCACTATTACCTAATAAGTTGTGATGATACTGCATATTAAATAAGCTTATTGCAATAGAACACTAATAGAGATTAGTTAAAATCGATGGTTGAGACAATGCTTTCCCGTTATCATTACTGGTTCGTTAATGCAACCGTACAAATTAGCATTCATGTAGTATAAAAAAGTATCAGCGCGGTGAAATACACAAGTTGGTTAACTTTGATCCAGCCCAAATAATGCAATGGAGCTTTAAACTTGTGAAGCGTCAGTTTTGGTAAAATAACTGTGTTCGAATATCTTCATTAAAAAACTAAAAATGCTATGACCTCAAGTCAAAAAAATATTCAATTGAGATAATTGCCATGATTTACAGATATGTATTAAATTTAGTAAAATTACAAGTTTTGAGAAGGAGTGATCATTAAACACAGTGAGGCCTCGTAGGGAGTATATGAATGGCCGCAGTGGATAAATGATGACGTGATAGTATAATTCGGATGGTGTTACTAGTGGAATATATTTTTCACAGTAATTTTATCGTAATAAAACACATTCATTGGGAGGTTAATGGCTCTCAAACAAGATCTTAGCAAGAAGTGAAATAAATAAATACCCGCTTGTTATAGAGGATGAATTATTCTCCCATACAACGTTCATTTTTTAAATTACTTGTCAACTCCAGAATCCTTTATTAGTTAAACAATTAGCACACACTAGCGGGGAAAGTTATAAATCCTCCCTTGAAATACCGACGGGATAGTCTTCCACAGACGATGAAATATCCCAAATGGTGACCCTTGGCACGCACAGCAACACACAAACAACGTAAAAGGCAAAATACGTTCACTCCTCTACCACGAGAAATCCGTTTGCCTCCTCGGCCCTTTCGCCTTTGGACCCCACCTTCCCATCTGTCTCCATCCCCCGCCTTTTTTTTTGCCGCCCTCCAGGCAAGAATTGTAGGAATACGGATAGCGGGGAATTGGGAGAGTCTCTCCCCCCAAATCTACCATCAAACAAAAGACTTGGCCTCGAAGTAAACCCTTCCCCCCCACCCCCCGCTCTCTCCCACGTCCCCGACCTAACTCCACGGCAACACCACACCTACTACGACCACAGCACCCACGCCCGGAGAAAAAAAAATCACCCCATCAAGGAAAGGAGAAGAAGGGAGAATGGTAGAGAATCGGAGAGGTGAAAGGAGAAGAGTGTGCGAATGGGAACATCTCATGAGATACGCCGTAGGCTTCACCCATCCCTTCCGCAACCTGTTTTATAATCGTGTGAGTATTTATTTGTAAAACAAAATTGCCATTAAAAAGGTAAGGTGATGCATAGGTTGGTGCTAATTTTGAGGTCATCATTTTGACGTGAGGAGAAACGAGAGAAGGTTGTTAAGATGCGCCTAATAAGAATGTTTTTCGAATTTTCGGTGGATGCGCAACTACCGTCTTCCAACTGCTTACTTCTCTGAAGAGGGTGGTTGCTGTGAGGTAATTTCTGGTGACATTGGCATTGAGTGGGAGCGAAATTCTAGGGCAGTTGTAGAGGGAAAGGGGGCTGAGGAGGAGTCATGTCATTCAATTTGGGCGCTGGCAAGGGCATGCGGTAGGAGGAGGAGTGTTAGGAAAGAAAAGGGGAGGTCAGAGTGTGGCGACGGGGATTTGAATTTTGGACGATAGATGGCTAGAAAGTTGTGGGGGCTGCGGAACATCAGTGAGGGGCATTTGGGTATTAAGTCGGAAGTGGATTTGTGATTGCAAATTATTGGATATACATCGCGAAGAATGTTTTTTTTTCTCTGCGCCTAGGAAGTAGATGATGTATAGGTTGGTGCTAAAGCTGAGGTAATCTTTTTGACGTGAGGAGAACCGGGAGGAGGCTGTAAAGATGCGTCTATGGAGAATATGCTCGGGGTATCCACGTTTTGACATGGCGTCGTGTAAGTTAGAAATATATTTCTCGAGACAGCTGGAGGAGTTACAAATGCTAGATCCGCGGGTGGAGAGAGCGTATTGAATGTATGAATGTGTGTGTATATTTTTATGTGTGGAGTGGGAGCTATTATAATGTAGGTAGAATTGTCTGTGGGTGGGTTTTACGTGAAATAGTGTAGTGAATTTTTTTTCGGCTAAATGTATATCCGTCAAGGAATCCTGAAAGTGCAGAAGAAATGTATTGAGTGTAGATAGGTGTAAATTAAGAATTTAGGTTTGAAATTAATTTTTCGAGGGAACATTCACTATGGGTCCAAATGATAAAAATATCGTTAATACATCGGACCCAGAGGGAGGGTTTCCGTGACCCATGAAGAGGCTGGCGTGCGATGGTGCCGTCCTAGTACCCATGGTCATACCTTTCTTCTGTAATACACCCATACATGTGAAAGTAACTTCTGGCGAATATTGTTATTTATTACCCGCGCCTCAGACCCATGCGACTACTGGTTCTATCATAGTTTTGAAAATATTTTTCTCTGTTTTAATTGACACTCATGAATAAATAGGCGTGTACCCACCGTTTCACACTGATTGATTTTTCAAAAACCCCTCTTCGTTTCCTCTTCCTCCCTTTCGCCTGGCCCTATTTTCCTGCCATCGTCACTTATAATAGAACTTAAACCCTCCTCTTTCCCAGCCTTATCTAATCCACTCCTGTCTTTACCGCTCCTATTTTCTCGCACATTCCTCTCCTTTCCCCGACAAACTTGCTAAGCTGCTCCAAAATGTCCATCTCCTCTGCACTGAGAGAGCCTCCTAGTCATTCCCGTCTCGCGCTGACGACGTGCAATACACCCCCAGCCACTCCCCGCCATCCATACTACTCCCGTTCCCTTCCCTTGTTTCCTCTACCCCTTTGCCCCACCCATTCGTGTCCCCTGCTCCCTTCGAAATACCGCCCTCCTCTCCTCGACCCCTACGGAGGTCTCAACCGATGGCAGAGCATAATTAATCATCCATCTCCTTCACTCATTTCCCTCCCTTCCTTCTCTGCCTATTCCGTTCTCTTCTTGATCCTCTGTCCTCATCCTCACGCTAACCGAATTCCTTTCTCCCAACCTCTTGGTCCACGCCTTCCCACTCCTTGGGCATGCCAGGGGAAAGGTATGTTTCCTATCAGACCCTCTAGCGCCCTGCATGCATGCTGCCCAGCCATGCCCGTTCATCCAACAGTAGTAAACGATAATTGAACGGCTGATGACCACATGAATGTGACAAGATGAAGGACCAAACAGGTGGTGGAACGATTGCGCCAAATATCATGTGCGAGTCACGAGTATGGAATTGGAATGAACTCTTTAGCTATTCACTCTAGCGGATAAGTTAAAGTAATAAAACTCCTTGCTCAAGAGTATGCATCCTTATTGGAAAATAAAACTAAACCTATTCTTAAAAAAATATGCGGAAATTTACTGCCTTATTTGAATATTAATCTTGTAATGCGTGGAATTGACTGACTTGAAAGTGCGAATATAAACTGAGGTGTAAGTTTCTAATATCAATAATTGTTGCCTCTATCACTTCTTATACAAGCTAATTCGTATTAGTTCATCAACAAGGAATGAAAATGAATATTTAAGAATAAAATCGATTTTTCCCCGTGACGGATCAACAATTTCCACTTCGAAAATATTCGTTCGTGTTACAAATTGAACCAAACTAAAGAGATTCAACGTCCCGAAACACCGATGTACCCAGCATCTTACCGACTGCCGAAAGGATATATTTTCCCCGGCCTTTTCTTCCTCACTCTCCACTAACCGTCGTTTCAAGTAGCAACCCGGGGTTTCCAGCAGCCTCCTAAATTCTCTTCCCTCCTTATTTTTTTCCCCCGGCGGAAGTTTTAACGAAGGATTATGGGATCAGAGGAGAGAGTAAATCCTGCGAGAGGGGAGGTAAGAGAGCAAAAGGAGAACAAAAAGGATTGCCGCGCGAGAGGAAAAGAAGTGTAATCGAGACCCTTCCGGTGCCGATTAAGATTTAAGACCGATTTTCCTACGGATTCGATTTTTTTTGCAAAGGAGATAGTGTGTCAACGCCATTCTCCACTCGGAAGAATAGCATTATATGACCCCTAGCTCACCATTTTTTGTTCGTTTCTTCCTTCCTTTCCAGTGGTAGATTCCGGGAAAAAAAGATACATGGCCGTTGCTCACTGATTTTAAATTTTGATTAATTCTATCCGATTTCAGGCGGCATTAGTGGGCCTCAATTTCCTGTCCCATTACAGTTCTTCTCTAGATCCTCGATTTCTTTTTCCTAATCCTAATTCTCCTTAATGGAGTACAGAAGAAAGCTGCCAGCTATGGATTTTCATAAACACATGAATATTTAAATAAAGTGCGTCAGAATGCTTATGGAACTCGCGTATACACTTGCCCTTTATTTGAAACTGAGGTCAAAGAGCGATAAAATAAATAGTAATAATAATACATTCAACCAATATTACCATTACGTTGGTAGTAGACTTTTACCTTTAAAACGAGAAAGTAAAACACAAAGTTCTAGAAGCCGTTATCAATAAAAAGTACCCTTTGACTCGATTATTTAACTGTTATATCATTTTACGAAGGCAAAGAAAAGACTAAATAAATAGTTCAATATTTTTAAACATATAATTGCATGAGTAAGCACCAGATTTGTGTTCCAGTAAATAACTTTTGAGTACCTTTTTAAACTGCCCAAGCAAATTATGAGGTCAATGCTTGAAATTTAAAGAATACAATCATTTAAAATGTTAGATAAGTAAGTTTAATCAGTGGTATGGTCTAACATCTGGTCCATTGGGCTCATCTTGGAATTTGGAAGGTACTAGAAGGCTATAAAATTAAATCGCTGGTGAAAAGAATTCAGAAATTGCCTTTTTCAATTCGAAAATTTCCCCAATAATGTCAGGAATACTATTATGGTATTGTATTTAGATGGGTCCAAGTTTCTCAGATATCTCAGGCCAAAAATTATTTCTTTGCTACTCCAGATGTCCCCTTTTCCCTGATTGGTGCCACCTCTACAGTTTTAGGTGTTACCTGGGAAAAATTTCATAATGAATGTAATTTTGCATATTATCTTTTTCACGATGCCATAGTAAGTGAAACTGAAAATAAAATCCCAAAGTATGCTTTGAGCAGTTAACGACGTGCTCAGTTCAATCATTGAAAGCCTGTGTGTGAAATTCATAAATTTACGTTCGGGAGGCAATTCCTTCCCCAGTGCCACCTGTAGTTTCTAATAAAGTTAGCGTGGGAAAAACTCACTTGTGTATATGAGACGGAAATTCCTCCTTTCAATTTCGTGTTTGAGGTTTCGAAATACAATTGTTTTCAAATTCTTTGAAATCAATATTTTTAAAGAATTATTGCACCGACCGACCTTAACGAAACATTTATCAAATTTACAAAAAGCAGATAATAATATAAATAAATCACCAAATATCAATAAATCACATCATGCAAAACAAATAATTTATGCATATAGACAGGTGACGCGGATTTGTACAAGTTTTAAAAGAAAAATGTTAGAAGCTATTATTCTAAACGAATATCTAGTCCCGTTGCATCCAGAAGGACGGGCAACATATATCCGCCAGAAAGATAAATATATTTCCAGAAAAAGTGCATCAACTCCTCAAAAATAACTCACCAAGTCCATCGCAATTCATTCCTTGAAATAAAGATATAGTTACGCAAAAAAGAAACCACAATTATTCGCAGTTACATATTTCGGACGTTTTATATATATTTATATCAATTATGAAAGCAAGTTTCACAACCCATTTTCCATTTTAGTAAAGACGTGACCGTAAAATAAAAGATGTACTCTAAAAAAATCAAACCAGAATATACGAGGAACTCCCTGGAATTCCACGAGGAATACCTACAATAACCAACCCGAAAATTGGCTAATGGTGAAGATAGAACTCACCAATTACTAAGCTCTAAACGGCGTTCGAAATTCAAATATCAAGGTGCCTATGGGTTTCTAGATATGAGGCACCACAAAGATCCTTTGACCATAAAATCTCACATGTGAATTCCCGATTTGAACCATGGCCTCAAGAGCTATCCACCAGGCTACCACGCTCCCAACCCGCAATATTTTGCTGAGTTGATGGATTAAAAGAGTGTGCATGCCGTTCCTTATTCCTTCCTGAGTCTCCTTAGCCTTTTCATTCCTCTTTATCTAACCGTTTCATGGAATATTAGTGCCGTAACATTTCATCTTGGACCCATCGTGGAACACGGTAGTTGTGAATACCTGCAGCATATTCCATCACTTACTTTTTCATCCAATGACATTTATAGTTTCCTTTATTCTTACCCTCCCACTAAAGCGACCTCTCCCTCATTCCTACTTCATCCCTTTCCTCCTCCTCTATCCCCCACTGCCTCTCACTACTCTCCCATCTACGCGTCATCTCCGATTCTACACTTCGTCCCGTCTTTATCTCCCTGCTCCGATACCGCGATCTTCGATTGCCATCCGCGAACGAGAAAAATTTGAGAAAACTCAAACAAAAATCGTAAGGAAGAGAAATTAATA